>NNCF01127291.1:454163-476271 GCA_002313205.1 Laupala kohalensis
GTTGGGAAGGAGAATTCCGTGATTGATGAATCGAATGCTTTGGATAAGTCAAGAAAAACACCCTGAGGATTTTCTCCACGGTCTAGAGATGTGGTAACATCGTTTAAGAAGGAAAATATGGCGCTTGTAGTGGAAAAGGATTTCCTAAAACCGTGTTGATCGTCAGAGAGAATGTTATATTTTGATAAAAAATCTAGAAGACGCTTATAGAACAATTTTTCTAGGATTTTTGAGAATATGGGTAGTAGAGATTTTGGTCGGTAATTTCCAATATTAAGTTTGTTTCCTTTCTTGGGTAAAGGTTTCACTTTAGCTCTCTTAAATATTTTAGGAAACACACCTTCCGATAAAGAACTATTAAAAATATTTATGAGTGGATTTAATATAGCGTGGGACGAAGATTTAACAATAAACTCAGGTATATCATCTATGNGGGACGAAAAGTTAACAATAAAGTCAGGTATACCATCTACGCCTGTTGAAAATTTGTTTTTTAATGAGCTGATGATTCTCATGACTTCACTGGCGTTAGTTTCGGAAGCGAACATAGAATTGGGTACGTGGGTGGATATAATTGGAGGACATTGATTTGGATATATTGAGTTCGTTATTTTACCAACTTCTGAGAAGTGAGAATTAAACAAACTTGCGATGTCCTGAGGATTTGACACGATCTTGCCATCGTTTAGTAAAGAAACATTTTCTTCGCGATTTTCAGAAGTTGACGTGTAATTGTTAACAATATTCCACATGGCTTTCATCCGGTTGTTCGATTTTAGTATATGCCTGTCGTTTTCCATAACTTTAGCTGCATAGACTACTTTTCGGAGAATAGTCTTATATTTACGAAAATAATTATGGAATTCGGGTGGCTGGTTATAGCGTTTTGAAAGATAATATAAACGGCGTTTGTTTTTTGAAGAAATTCTTATCCCTAGGGTGATCCATCTATTGTATTTTTTTGTGTTAATTAACTTGCGTTTTATGGGAAAACTAGAGTTGTAATGTTTTAGGAATATTGAGATAAATACATTGAATTTGTCGTCGGTGTTTTGGCAATTGTAAACATCTTTCCATGTTTCTTCACGCAAATAATTTATGAATATGGATTTATTTATGTCATTAAACTCTCTTGTAAATTTGTAAAGGATTTTAAGCGGTTTTAGTTTATTATTAATAGTCAATACTTGAGCAAGGTGATCACTGTATCCGGCGATAAACACTTCAGAGAGATACGAGATTCCATTGTTGACTATAATTTGATCTAGCAATGTTTGAGATGAGCCGGAGAGGCGAGTGGGGTCATTTATCGTAGTAATAAGGTTGAAGGAGTCGATAAGATTCTTGAATCGATTAACTGGTGAATGTGCAGAGTCGGATGTACTCAAGAAATCGATATTGAAATCTCCACAAATAACGATTGATTTAGTAGATTTATGTGTGATATGTTTTAAAACAATATCGAAGTTCCGAAAAAATATGTCAAGATCTGATTGAGGAGTTCTATAAATACACAAAACAACAATACCGGTGTCGGTCAGATTAACTGCAGAAAATTCGAACACACTATCTACGCAGAAGTTCTCGTAGCCTGTCAGTGGAGAAGATAAAATATCATTACGAACGTAGATACACGTACCTCCGTGGGGATTTTTGCCTTTAAAATTTTGCCGACAGTAAGAACTTGCTAAATAATAATTTTTATAGCAGTATCGTTGATGTTCTTAGTTGAAAGCCAATGCTCTGTGAGGCATAGCAAATCGTATCGACTTTCGTGTACCAGAATTTCAATATCTGTCAATTTGTTTGAAAGGGATTGGACATTATGATGAAATATAATTATTTTATTTTCGCAAATAGTTTGTGACTCACGAGAAATCAAATCGACGTTACATTGTGGAGAGGAATTTGAAATTGGTACAGTTTCTTGTTCCGGATTAAGCTCGCACACTGCACCTGAACGCGATTGTCACCTTCGAGTACCACATCGTACTCCTGAGCGCAAGTTGTAACTGTGTATGGGAGCGGCAGGAGGAATAGATGAGGACGTGCGAGATGAGGAAGCAGTAGGTGAAAGAACGGGGAAAAGAGAAGAAATAGGCGTCGAGATAGGAAGAGGAGATGGTGATGAGGTAGGAGCAGAAGGAGGAGATGAGGTAGGAGCAGGAGGAGGAGATGAGGTAGGTGCAGGAGGAGGTGTAGGAGTGGGTGGTGGGGCAGATGGATGATGTGAGGTCAGATGTGAAGCTAGAAGGGAACCTAAGTGCCGTTTCCCAGACGGTCTCAGGTGTAAACCGTGTTCTGGTAAAGTCCTTGGCAGTCAGGTGTGGTTGCAAATCAAAAAATGTGATTTTTGTGTACGCCAGGTGATGTTTTAGGGAGATGTTTGCCAGGTTAATTTCGTGGTTCATTTGTGGAACGTTGAAGCGTGGAGGCAGGCTAGAGAGCACTATGTTCTTGTGCAAGGAGGCCATTTTTAGTTTTTGTAGATGTTCAGACGCGTTGAAATGACCACCCAAGTTAATATCGTTGTGCCCGCCTATGATGATTACTGTGTCCCGCTCTGTGAGTTTTTTAGTGTAAGTGTCCAGTTCTCGAATAACTTCAGCCAAAAGAGCGTTTGGCTTAAAGAAACCGGAGACTGAGAACTGTCTAGGAAGCAATACACGCAATACGGAGAACATCTGACGACCGTGTTAATCAGCTAGTATGAGCACGTTTGATTTCTACGTGGAAGTGTTGGTTTCATCTCTGGATGGCACTACTTTACGTGATTTTGGGCGGCTGTGCTTACCAGTGCGTGGTGTGTGAACAGGTCTGGGTACTGGACGGGAGGGAATGAAACGAGTAGGTAAGGGTGGAAACAGGGACATGTTATTTAACACACTAAACCTATTCTGAGTGAAGAGTTGGGGTGGTGCATGTGTCGTTGGTCTAACCAGGTGGTAGCAGTTGGAAGGACGTCGAGAATTTCTAACTGTAGTCCAACCGCCGATCGTTTTCTTATTGACCGGTTCCTGCGCACTGATTCGTGTGTCAATATACTGTACCATGTCATTGTACGCCTTCTGAAGATCAGCTTTGAATGAGTTGAGGAATGCGATAGTGTCCATTGTTGTGAGATAGTTAGCAACTGAACGAGAAAAGCAAATGAGAATACACGAAAACTGACAACTAACACTGAATGAAGGATGTTAGTATAATAATATATTTGTTACTACGGAAGTTACAAATGAGATAATAAATTAATTAAATATACAAACAAACTGACGTCAAAAATGATTGAAATAATTATTAACGGCGACCACTGGAGATTAATTAATTCGACAATAACTACCGTATATTGTGTTAAAATGTAAATAAATACGAAAGAATCAAGAACGAATTGTAAAATAATGTAATAATTCTATGAATTGTGACGATAACTTGGGTGCAACAATGGGGCAAGGTTTAAATAAGTAAATAAACAAATCGACTACTAAAATCACAGAAGTAATTTAGGATGACAACTGCAGATAAATTAATTCCACAATAACTAAGGCAATACTATGTTAAATTGTAATGAATAACTACAAAAAGATCACGAAAACATGTGGTAAAATATTTGAATAATTCTATTTACGACGACGAAACTTGAGCAATGCAACAGAGCAGATAACATTCAGTCGGGTGAATGGCAACAACCGGAAAACAAACCCGGGAACAGTGGTGGAAGGCGAACGCGCACGGAAAAAAATACCTGAGCTGGGGTAGCTAATGCATTTACAACACATGAGCTCGTAGAGCTAACATCCGTCTGCTATGTCGTGAATTTTCGTCCTTCTGTACCACAGCGGACAGCATTAGCTCTCGCAGCTTAAGTAATTAATCTACAAGATAAGAAAAGGGACCAACCAGTAAGAACATGCCAACCAGTATGCATGTAATATTGATTCGACGTCGACTCTACTGCACACTTTCTTCGCGATATTCATTTTTTTACAACTCTATGGTCTTGCTTTGTTTAATCACTGGCGTACAGCAAACGTTCTTTTTTTTCGACGTCCAACTTCAGTTATCTGACAGCGCCAGTATTCGATTCAGGGTTCTTTCCCTTTGAATGTTGCAGTATATTTTTATTATTATCTTGTGTTACGCTGTCTAAGAGTTGGCACTATAGGAGTGCTACAATGACAAGTAAATACGTAAAATAAAAATCATCTCTAAAATCTTAAAAAATATATCTTTAAATACCAATAAAATAGTTTTTGATGTATCCAAACGTTTCATTATTTTGAATATACTAGAGCTTTATTCTTATTAGATTAATACGTTTGAAAATACCATTATTTAAAAAATAATTTAATATTCGCCAACATTAACCTTCAGAAATTCAAAATATCATCAGTGTACGGTTGCTCGACGTCAATAAAACACTGTAAATTTTCGTCGTTTATACTTCAAATTTCGGGTTACGCAACGTCGGGATGGCGTTGTTAACTCGTTGTAATGAATCATTTTGTTCAAGTAAACAACTATTCATATTTGCGAAAGCCTTGGTCGATTTGACTACGTAAAACAATTGCTCCGGCTGCGCCACCTAGAGTCATGAGTCAAAGAACCGAATACATAGAAGGCAGCGCAGCCGAGTGTCATTTAGCGGTAACTACGAACGAGAGCGGTGGCGAGGAACAAACAACAGTTCTAGCAGGTATTTTAGTGGAGGTGAGTTATTGCGCGCAAAACCCATAAGCTATAGCTGTTGGTGTATTCGGTCTCGTTCAGACGAAAACTCGTTTAGGGCAGCTACAGCGTAAGCTATGTCAGCCAATGATGCTGTCTGTTCACTAGGAAGCCAACGCGTGAGCTGTCACAGCTAACTTTAGACTGAGCTATCCAACTTTTTTTCCGTGTGTGGTGTAATTGTTAACGCCCCTGCCATCAAAGATGGAGTTCGTTTCCCGACTCGTCGCCATTTTCACCTGAATGTTATCATACGTTCCTGAATGTTTCAGTACAAAATTATTTTTCAGGACTACATTTTACAAAAAGAGCTCATACAATAGAAATGTATCCAATATAAAATATTTCAATAAACCTTGTGGAACGAATTCACAATTCTATTTGTTTTAAAATTTCGTACATCGTACAACGCAAGCAACTTTTGATTCCCTTTCTGAATGGATAATTAATGTGATAAGGGGAATTCAGTGATCGTGGATGCAGATAGATTGCAATATCGAGGGGAGACGCATGTATTAATCATATATGGAAAGCAACCCTCGTAAAATTTCATATATTCCGGTTTACTTTGGCAACGCTAATTCTGGGAGAGCTTTGAAAACGCGGGGCTTTAGTTGTGATCCTAGAATTGTTGTATTCAGCATGATCATTCTAGATTACTCTTAAGTCCAATCGTATACGATTCAAATCCCATGTTCTCTTTCATTAGTTTCGAATGTCCATTGCAATTTTAACTCTGCTCGTAACTTTCCATTCTGCTGAGGATTTGTCTTCCATCTGTCATTGGGTTTACGTCCAATCTCTTGGACATGGAATGTAGCGTGAATCTTGCGAATGGACAATATAAATGCGATTCATCAATATATTAAAGAGATGTTTTGTTCCAAGCACTGCGCCTAAAAACATTTTACCGGATCATAGTTCACATTTTTATTCATAATGTGATAATAATATTGAAAACAGACAAACATTACAATGGTTATTGTACGAATGAGACGAAAAACTTCCTCCCCGCACACACTAGTAGAAAGTGAAATATAAAATATTGCGAAATAGTTTACACAAGTGTGTCAATTTTAATGTTATCTATGGAATCAGTAACTTTAAAATAATCACAAATATTAAACGAATTTTTAAAAAAATATTTCATTCGATCTAATACCTTTTATGTGCGTGAGAATGAGTGGTAATAAATGCCGGAAAGAAAAGTTCACTCATCAAACCGACAGGTGTAAGATATGTAACATGTGTATCAGCAGTAGTGGTGTAACTATCAGTTGCACGAATTCATGAAGCATTTGGGAGTACAAATTTTATCTCAAAAACAACAGAAAAACAGATAAACTTTAAAATAATATTTATTTGAACAACGTCCGGTAAAAAATGAATTTACCATACTTATTACAATAGTTAATTATATCTTATTAATTTCGGTTTCAAGAATACTTCCAGGGGTGCTCTATTATTATAAACATTGCATTCATAATAATTATTATTATATTTTCATAACTTTTTCGTGTAGTATATAATACACAGTCTCCTAAATAGTGCTGAATTTTTCATTATTTCTTACAACCTACAATTGTATTGAACATCGACAAGCCTAATGATTACCATAACAAATACTCCTAGAAATAATTAGTTCGTAATTGATCAGATACCTTAAAATTATACCTTTTGTTTTTAAATGAAACGAAACAACGAATATTTTTTCAAACAAAATTTATGTGATATTTTTTCAAAAAGTTGCTTTATGAGTTTTTCCTTCAGTACGCCTTGAGCGCATTCATTGATCTGGGACGTTTCATTATAGGGCCGTCAATAAATTATCTTTCGCAAATTTGTCAGTTTTTACATCATCGCTCTGTCCCCCATAACGTACATGTAACAATACATCTTAACCCCTAACAATGGTTACGGTGTAACCCTACCACCCTCCCGTTTACAAATTTTTTTGCCGCTTTTTTGAAAATGTCCGGACAAATTTTAATACGATGATTTAAGTTCGTTCTTAATTACTCTGTGCTGTCCTTGAGTTGTTGAGTACATGGAAAACTTAAAAGCAAAAATTTCCACGTTGAAAAAGAGTTAAAACTCAATATTACATAACACCAAGGTTAACACCCTGCCGTAACGCAGTGAAACGATTTCGCATATCCTTACTTAATTTATGGACGACCTCTACGATACTGTCCAGTAGCGTGAGTATTCTTTTAAAATTCTGACCACGAGTCATCCTGTGATCATTATCATCGTTCATCGTTTACATTAAATGAATAAAATAAATTGATCTATCCAGTTGACGTCACATGAAATGAGTGTACATAAACATGAAGAGATAAATGGTTAAAACTATCTTAGTTTGGAAACCAGATCCCTTTACTTAATTAAATTTTTTTTACATAAACAATGAAAATTGGAGATACAGCAACCCTTCTGTATCAGAGCTGAAGATATGTTTCATTCACACGCTTTATCACATATGGACAACTGCTGCAACCTGCCAGAGAAGGCTATAACTAGTGTGGTACATGCGAAATTATATTGACGTAGATATCACAAACACCGGCACACACACACAAAATTAGAGCCTTCCAAACACAAAACCAATGTATCGTCATGTCTCACTGAATCCTAATCCGAATTCAGAAGAACTCATCACCACCACCCCCCACCTTATGCAGTTTTTTTAATCCGTATTTTCTGTATTTAAAGGCGGTTTTACGCGATTAAAAAAGGAGGGTAATGGAACAATTGTGGCACCAGTTTCGGATTTAACACGTCAAAATACATATAGATACATGTGTCTAGTATTTGGAACAGACCAGATTTTTTTGTTTTGTTTGTCTGTGTTATAATATAAATATCTTAACATAAATCATCTAAATTTTCAATTGCAACAGTTTATTGTGATAAATGATATATTGCATTACCTTTAATGATTTATATTATGAATTTCATATCTTTTATACGAGATAACGTTTCTTTTATGCAAATGTCAATTTTTCAAGTATTGTCTCAATATTACTTCTTTCAACACGTAAGCGTAATGTCGTTTTAGGTGAAAAAGAATAAAGAATAGTTCATGCAAAGAACTATTGGTGAGGTTAAATTGTTTTCTAAAATAGAAATAAATTTTCTGTCGATCATATAATTTCGTAAACCGTATTTGGTGAAGAGAAAGACAACACATCAGATCACATTCTAAGCAGTCAAATGAAATAATAGTTTATAGCAGAGGGATTTTTTGTTGTATGTGTTGGGCACGTAGTATTTAATAGCAATCCTTAAAATCATGCGAATAACATTAATTTTGTTCTCAAGCTCTCGTACATTAAATCCTCCAACATTAAAAGAATGTTGTGTCAAATCTATTTAAAAATAATAATTTTATGAATAATTTCTTCCACCATAAAAGCGTGTGCTTGTCATTAATGTTAAAAAACATTTCCGTCAATACATATGAAAATTTCCACTTGAACAAGGAGAGTACCCACTGGTTACATTTTTGTTCATCCTCCACACAATATTGGAACAATTTATTTTCTATTTATGCATTGAACATCCCATGAATTTTCAAACTGTTTTTTTTTTTCCTTTTTCTAATTGCGTTATGAACAGTTCGTTTGTATTCGCGCAAGCACGAAAAGAATAATATTCTGTGGGTACGGAGTGCAATGAACCGTACAATTCCACATAACTGTTTCTGTTGAAGAGAAGCTTCGTGTTGAGTGGAAACAGTTGCTGACAAAACACAATTCGTACTACGCAGTTGACTCGCATGATAACATTGTGATCCAAAGCACATAACAAACAACATTGAAAAGGCCCCAAGGACGTCCTCTCGCGAAGAGACTCGCAAAGCACATATTATAATGCTTTTGTCGACGTCATGATTTAGTTTCAAGCTCAGCTTATTTACATTGAGAACATCATTTGTATTGACGCAGCAAGTGCACATTAATTCTCTTTACGTCTCGTCCATATTCAAAGTAAACGAGTTCTCCAACTAGTTTCATTCTACACTACTTTTATTATAATTACCGCCAAATAATAAATTTCGTTCTCAATGAAATCGCACTATATAAGGTAAACCTTAGTTAACAATTTGAAATTATGAGTTAATATCATCCTTTATTTCGTGTCTTTCAGATATGGACTGATTTAAATTCCACATTGTACATATAAGCATGTAACGAGTTTAGTAAAAATACATATATCAAAAACCAAGTTAGTATGGAAATAGTGTACAAAATTAAAGAAAAGTTTTGCAAATAGCTCAATATCAAAAATATTGTTATGGTAAATAGCTCAATACCAAAAAGATCCAATAGTTAACAATTGTTAACGTCTCTGACAGACTGGAAGAAACATGATTTCGTCTTCTCCAATGAGGAAGACATTTATAAGTTCCTCACTGACAAAAGCGAAAACCGAAACGTTCTAAAATCAACAATACTATTTATCTGCAAGAAGTTAGTAGTATTTCAATGTAACATTTTGTACATATTTGATAAAAATACTTATTATATATAATATTTAATTTATTATTAAATGTAAATGTTTTCTCTAGAGGCAAAGAGAAGGTAAAACCTCAACATCCACTTTAAATACAAACGCATTAAGATTAATGCATGTCACTTTCCTCTTTTTTCAACGCAACATAATCAAAACAAGAAGATATTAGCATCATCAGTTTTTGGTGAAAGTCGAATTAAAAAGGGACGTAGATTAGATTGAAGTATGTGTGGCGTCCCTCTCAGGAGCCCCGCACATAGGTCGAAAAGACCCCTTGTTTCCCTTAGTAGAGTCAAGGTTATTCCATCCTCAGGGCCCCGCAAAAGGACACCATAGATTGTATTTTAGTCTTCCTGATATCCTCTAGGTTCGGGAAAAGCAAACCTAGGTAACGGTGTGTAACGGTGAGCAAGAGCTTCGCACAAACAGAGTACATGCGCAGAGGTGTCCTCCTCCATGCCGCATCTCCTTCACAGTGGATCCTGACTGATCCGCATAATGTGTAAATATCTCCATAGGGTAGTCAGTAAGTGTCTCAGTAGGTCATTCCTAAACAAGCTAGTCTTTGTATGCTGTTTAGCCTGGTAATTGCCGGCCCTACCCCAGTTCCAGGCCACCCGACCAGAGACTCGAAGGTGATCGTAGACCTCATGACAGCAACAGAGTTTTGGAGCATATGGCTGTGAGATGTGAACCCCTACCCCCCCCCCACTCTTGAAAACGCTTACCTCTCGAAGGTAGCACAAGGAAAAACTCTCATTCTCATTCGTTTCGTTTTCTACCAACGATGCTACCTCTGATTAGCTCAGTATCCGTCTACGATGCTAGTTCTCATTCGATCAGTTACTGTCACCGAGGTTAGTTAACTTTGCTTTCAACTCGCTCACTGATACTCACGCAGTCAGTAAAATAGGAGATAAAGGAACTTTTTCTAGAAGAACAAGGGTGGAGAAGTTCTGGTTCTCGCTCTGTGGAGTTGTTGTGGTGTCGAGGCGTCACTAGCGGGAGCGATTTCCGGAGAGGCCCCAGCATCCTGATGAGAGGTCGGCGCCTCAATAACGAGACGAGGAGATACGAGAATCCTAGAGTCGAGGATGTTAGTAAGAATAAGAATATCTAATTTGTATGGTAATAATTAGTCAATGTAAGGGTTGTTGCCAATATAGTATTTGTGTTTTTAAAATAAATTGTTTAGTGGTTCCGAAAGATTGTTGATCCCTTTTTGTTTTATTTAAGCCTGTAAGTGTGAGGATAATCATTCAGTGGGTTAGATCGTGGCACAATAACCACATTATGATTGATGATGTCCAACTTAGCCTTGCGTCTAAGATCACCCCAAGATACCTAACTGAAGTTGATCTGACTAGTTCCCTAGAAAGTCTCCAGTCCATGAAGTCATCCATGATATCAATATCCCAGAGATAGACCTGTGACTCCGTCATTCCTGCGATTGCTGTAGGTCGAGATGTCTCCTATATTCTTGATCTCTAAATCAGTTGTACACAAGTATGCGATCAAATCCTCACCCCGTCGATTGGTGTCTGTGCACCTACAAATGTCATGATGAGCATTGGCGTCACAGCCCACCACCAGGTTCTGTCCCTGTCTTTTGCAAAATGTCACCAGTTTTCTGAATCCCTCCGAGGGGAGTCAGAGCCACCGGGAAAGTAAGCTGAGCAAACAACAAGATATTTATCCTGTTGCTCTTCATATCTCACTCGTACAGCAACCAGGTCCCTGGTGACGGAACCTGGTATTGCCCAAGCTGGGTTTCTGCCCAGCCTCCTTTTGGGCTTATCCCCGGCCTCGTCTTCGAACTGGGGCCCCGAAACCTCTACACGCTAGCACTCGGTCGGTAATCCGGGCCCGGTACTTACCTGATCCTTTTCTTTTGAGGTGGTGGTTTTTGCCACCCGCGTGCTATCCAGAAAGGTGAAGGAGGCAGTACGAGCACCACAATATATGCTCGCACCCACCACCCTGTCAACCTCTCAGGTGTCCAAGCTCACCACAAGCCGGACTCCCTTCTTTTCTACCTTCCTCTCGTACACCCTCCAGCTCGAGGTATGCAGCCCATCATTTTAGCGCATCACTCTCCCCAGAAGAACATCACTGTCCTCCGGTGGTTCTGGTTCCCAGACCATGACCCTTTTGTAGGTTAGGAATTTATCCAGGCCCACAATTGCGAAACTAGCACTCTCCCAAGGCGTCGTGTGGCACGGAAATGGAGAGCCAGGTTTTAGTCGCCTCATCCGCGCACACCAGAACTCCTGCTCCCTTCGATAGGTAGCATTCTAGGAAGTGGGGCTTTATGGCCCCCTGTACAGGGAACCCATCAATAAGATTCCTCACCTCCCTCTCCACCAGCTGAACCTGTTAATTACCATTTTTGTCTCAGGGTAGTCGTCAGGCACGATAGCCACCCTGTTCCCCTTCTTGGCGATACTGACTTAGTCCACCCTCTGCCTCTTGATGGCCTGCCTCACCTCTTTAGGCGTCGTCCCCGAGAGGAGCCGCTTGCATCACTTCTCCACTTTCTTTTCGGGTTTCCGAGCCCCGGAGTCCGCCCTACTACGGGAGCCTTACTCCTCGGTCCAGAGTGTCCTTTTCAGGGTCCCTGAGTCCCAGGGTTAGGCTCTTGGGGAGCCTCATCCCGAGTGTTCTATGCCCTCCTTCTCTACACCAGAGCGGTTCCTCTTCTTCAGGTTGAGGTTGCCCACCTAACCATGAGCCCCCTCACCCTTGAAGAGGTAGAGTCCGAGTAGACCTCAGAAGTAGTTCTCTAAGACGTCTCTCAATTATTACCCGGAGGCCCCAGAGGAGATCTCCGGTTTTTAAGATTTTTCGTTTTGGGAGAATTCATATGAAGTCCCACGAGTAGCTAGGGAAATCTACTTTCCACTTAGACAGAGCCCCGCATGCTTAGGTAAACATGCAAGGGAGGTCGCCAGGTATCCCAGGGCTCCGTTTGCGAGATATCTCCCATGTGCTATGCACCTCATCGGCACGGATCTCGTTACACCATAGTCTAAAATTGGAATCGAAGGAAGGGTTAAGAAAGAAAGGTTGTTGTGGAATACACTTCGTCTGGAGCTTCAGTTGAGACCTGTCCGGCTTGGGAAACCCTGCCAGTAGCTGCGCTACCGCCGGAATAGCCCTCAACCTCATTGACCCGCGCAAATCCTCTCCACCAGCACGGACAGTGCCACTTTAAGGTGGTATTCTCTAGGAGGGAAAAGGGCAGTATACTGGAGTTTTGTGCTTACCACTCGTTTTTAATGAAGAACATAGTAGTTTTTCTTTACCGCAAATTTCTTATTGGCGACCACTCGTGACCACATGGATCCAAAAGAAACTATCTAGGAAATGTTACGTCGGGACATATCTGACCAAGGTAGCAGGAGAGAGCAAAAATTAAGTTGATCGAAACTTCTTCAAATCCTTAGCTATGAGATGTTCTGTCAATATATTCTTCTCGTGTTTCGGTTCCAATATGACAATTCGCCACATGAAATATTATTTCGCTAGAAAGACTTTTACAATCTTTCAGGAAGTTCAATAGACGTTTATCAGGAAAGATATACGTGAGTGTTATGTTTTCATGCAAGTGATTTAAGCGACTTGAAACGCAGAATAATAAAATAGTGGAGAAAGTGGTACACTTATCCTATGTTAATCATAGTGTGAGATGGAGACGAATTTTGTTGTAGAAACATAAAAAATAACTTTTTAAATATCAGATCTTATGTTCTTGTCCATTGATGTTTGCGCACGGATATAATATTAGCACTGACGATACATGCTTTATATTTTGGTGTCAAAAGTATTTTACCTCAGATAGTTCTATTCCAAATGTAGAAACCCATGGTCATACCTAAACCTAGTCTACAACATTCCATCTTCGATCTAGTTCTGTCTAGTTGAGATCTATTTCTGGCGATTTAGAAATGAATGAAATGGATCACAAGTGATTAATACCTTTTAGTGATTAATATCTTTAGTTCGCATCCTATATCTTCAATGTAACGTCCTTTTCAACTATCCTTCAAATTATTTTCTCGATATGAAATTCATTATTATTATTATTATTATTATTAATGATCCTTATTATTTCGACATTATTTTAACTATATTTATTACTTATTGATAGGCAATATTTTGAACTTGTTCTGACAGTAGAACTTGAACATTCGAATGTGAAAGATTGTGAAATGTGAAGTGGTCTATCAATTTTAATATTCATGTTATTAATCCCTTCATCTTGAAGGTACATCATATCGTGATTGACTTCTCTCATAATTATTTTCATTATATTTCTATTTCCTCGTGTTGTATTTGTTGTAACACGGCACGAGTGGAACGAGGACATTCCTGCAGGCGGTTTGTGGTGTGCGGATTTGTAGAGATGACTCGCAATCGATAAATGCAAGGCTGGGCCTGAAACGAGACAAAGAGAGAGAGAGAGAGAGAGAAAGGAGCAAAATTGGGTGTACGGGGGCGATGGTCTCATGAAAACAATTTAAAAAGTGGAGGCGCTCCAATGAAATTCTGATTAATGAGGCCTTATCTTCATATAAGTCATTAAAACTTAGAATAGTTTCAGATGAGTCTTTTATTCCCGAAACGTTTATTACTTCAGTCACCTTGCTACCACAATATTAATCTTCCGTAACAAAGTCCTCTTCTGTAACAAATGTAAATCCTTTCAGTGTTGGATATCTGCAGAAGGAATTTCGAACGTAATCAATTTCTATTTTTCTGCTTTTCAGGTACATTTGAATACATAACTTCATATACTTGATTATATTTTTTGTAACCAAAATGTAATTAATTTATTTTAAGTAATGTTTATAATTTTGTTCAGGAATGGCGTCAAATTAAGCCACCATAAAATACTTTAAATTAAGGTTTTTCACATATATCCAAAGTTTTATTGTTGAAATATGAACTTGAGTGGTTCGTACAAATTTTTAATACTACGATAACATAATTGTTGATAAACATTTTACTGATATCTGAGAGGAATAACCGAAATATAACGAAAACCACGATTTTTTGATACTGGGGTAGTGAGAGGTGTCTCATCTTTCATTGAAATCATAAACATCCTTGGCTAAAATCGATGTCAGCGTTTTTCATTTACGACCTATTTGATCGTGAAACAGATTATAGCATATATACTAAATCCTCCTTTCGCAAATAAATCGCTAAAAAATCATGTTCATTATTGGGTGGTTGTCTGTTGCGTCTTTCTGGGTAGAGTGGTCGGTACACGAACTACGTCGCGGGAAGTTTGATTTTAGCACCATATAAACAATAGGGATAAGTTGGAGGTACAATAATTTACTAGTTCAAATTCCCACGATGGCGCACAAGATATCCCTGAAAACTCAGCACGTGTTCAAAACCAGTAAGAGGAGGTAGTATTCATACAATAAGCAGTAGTATGATAAAGTAAGTTGTGGTATTATTACCACATTCTAATATAATATACGTAGTCGTGACAATAGAGGAATGAACTTGCAGCTCGATACAATAGCGCTTTCTAGGGTTAAGCGAGTATCACTAGGCGTATTCAAGAAAGTCGGGGATGATTGTCATCGTGTTGCGTGGGTGAATATCTTTGCAGTGAGTTAGTGATACTAGCCGGCAGATAGAGGTGCTACTGTTGCCAGCTGCAAGGTCAGCGTAGCGAATTATAATAGGATTCATGAAAAGTGGATAGTGAAAATTCAATAGGAAAGTGAAAATTATAGTATCAAATTCAACGAATAAACTTCATAAGGATACTGTCATCTCGCGAATCACTCCTCGTTTTTTAAATCAGCTGGTTTTGTGAGGTTAGACTGGTAATCTCCGTAAACGAAATGGGATTGAAATATCTATATGTGTACTACGATGTCACAGAGCGATGTGGGGACCAAATCACAAGAGAAAGCTAAATAAACTCAAATGAAAAATTTATTTGAAATTTCTTGAATCGAAAGTAAATGCAATAAACATAGTGGAATAACGCAATTCCACATTATGCAATTTGCATAGTGAAATGCTTGGCTGTGTGAATGGTGCGTCGCAAAAACGTTCCAATAGGCATGTTGGAAACGCTGTGCAATACTTGAATAGTTCAGTGGTACCACTACAAATCCAGCAAGAAATAAAAAAACTCCATGCTTTCGCATCAAGTTTGTGTGAATTAGAGCGACAACTTTAACATGAATCGTTGAATAGTACGATACGACGCGACTGTATGTTAGACTGTGGTATTATTGCATCCAATAATATTAATTTTATAGGTTTAAAAGATGTCATTTTCTGTCGGCAGAACTTCGAATTACGGTAGACTACGCAATATGGTAGAATATAACCCTCTGTCGTCGAAGCAATGTCGGAGAGTCGTGGCGTTCGGGGGAATCCCGTAGCGCGTGTCTGGCGCAGGTGCGTCGGCGGCGAAGGGTGTTTGCTGAGTCAGTGAAGCGCGTTCTCCCGACAGTTCCCATTTCCTTTCGAGGACTTGCTTCCGTCCTCAGCACGCTCGCTCTCGTCCTCTCCTTTTTTTGCGGGAACTCCTGCTTCAAATGGAGCACCTGTCGCGTTGCCTTACGACTCGACTTGTCGGAGGATGCGGAGGCGACGAGTCAGTCACGTGGGGGGGGGGGGCGGGCGGTTGGAATTTCTCCATCAAGTTATTAGTCGCATTTCAATAAGATGGTTTAAAAAGGAATCGAAGGTCAATCAAGTGAGGATCATTCACTCAAAAATAAATGTACATAAACAAGTGTAAATAAATTTCACAGTTTTATTTTGAAAAATTTTAGAACCTACTTTTTTATAGAACATAGAAATGTCGTTCTTGTATATGTTCTTTAATGAGAAATAGCTGAAAAATTATTTTTATCATTTAATTCACTTGCATCCTAAGAAAATTAATACTGAATGCGGAACTAGAATCTGAACGGTTGTGCCACTTTTATAAGGAATAATATGGTTCATTGGTAAGTTTTATAACCCAAAAAATTGAAAGAAGATATATTCATAGATTTGTGAATGGTTTGTCCTGACAAGATATCAGCATGTATGTGTGGTATACGCCTTTCTTGGTACAGAAGAGAATGAAGAAGATTTTACTCGCAATCGAGACGTATATTTCACTTCTTTCAGGATCTCTTTCAAAAAGCAACCCACACCATAAGTTTTACTCCAGACGTTAATTGCGCACACTCCATCTTCACATTTCTCCAGTTCTTTCAAATACCTGCTCGTTCCCCAAACTCTTGCACATCTTCGTTTTATTCCTGTCTGCCGTATCAGCTTCATCTTGTAGTCTCCCCCTTCCGGAAGAAAACCGATGAACCTTTTCTGAAAGCATCTTCCTCTTGGGGCTTTAAATGGAAATCTACATGTGTATTTCTCGGGGGACATTATTCTTAGAATATTCTACGTGTGAATATCACTGTCAACATGCGACTCACGAGATACTAGGAACAATTTGTGGCAGGTAGCTTATAAGGTATGTTGAGGCAAGAGGTATGTTAAAAAGTATATTCATTCCATAAACATAATTGTTGAAATTGTGATTATATGATTGGAAAAATGATGACATTCTCAATAGTGGAAGCGAGGACGCTACCACTGTTGTTATTCTGTTAACTTAGCTATATAAATTTGTTTACTTTTGTGTAATCCGTGAAATGTTTGTCTAATATATTCGGATATCGGTGACTAGTATTAACGTTAAGAAGAAGAATTAAAACATTTTGTATTACTTACTAGTACCAACCAGTATTCGGGGCAATTGTGGTATTGTCTTGGAATTGTCAGACTGATGATGCCAGCTAAGCTTGGAAAAGTAGTATAGCAAGAATAAAATGTTGTACTAGTAGACAACACAAAATCTTTCATTGACTCTTCTTTGCTCATTATGATGTAATTAATGTACTTTCTGGTACTATTTGTTACATAATATTGAGGCATTGACAACACAAGGGGATATAATACAAGTTTGTCGATAAATAAATATTTTATTCAGTAATATCGAGATGCAGAAAAATTGGTCATTAAATAATCATCCTCAAAATTGTCATGAAAGAAATTTAAGTTCTCAAAACAGGTTTGATTTATTTTTATAAAGATAGTTTTATTCTAAGTTTTAAGGTTAATGCTTTTTCTTTTTGTGTGATGTAATATCTGTTACTATGCCAAATTTCTGTATCCCAATGACTAGCTGTACACTTTTCGTGATAAATGAGTTCGTGAAGAATTAATTAAAAAACTGTCCTTTGCGTATAATAATGTTCTTCTGTCGTCACTCTTATTTATACACTAGGAGGTAAAAATAGTGGTACACTTTCTTCATCGTACCATAACTTGAATGTTTTGAAATATAACGGTATGAAATTTTGCATGCAGATGCCCCTATATTTTCTATTGGGTTTCGTGACGTCAGGATCATGTGTGATCCTGCTTGAACTTGAAGCTCTTAGTGTCATGGAGTGAAGAATTCGCAAAAAGTACAGATAAAACACACTAAGATTTAACGGTGGGCTCATCTCTCGTGAACAGAGTTAATAAAATCCGCCCGGGAAGGTGAGATATTAAAAAACACATTAAATGGAATTCAACCCCCTACCCAATTTATCCAACACTCATTGGGAGGTGAGTTTTCAAATGTTCCAAAACTTCTCAGAAAATTTGAGATAGTCTCACCTACACGGCATTTGTTCCCCGACAATAGAGACTAATCCCCTTGTTTGCCAACCCTTCAAACAATTCAATCCGTTCAGAAAATTTGCGTTTTCAAAATTTTAATCATTTGAATACTGAAAAATATTTCCTTTTATATCACTAAGTGATTAGGGTCTATCATTTAACCACTCCTGTTCTACGAGTGCCCACTTCCGTACCCTCCCCTTCCTGTAGGGACGAAAGGAAGGAAATTGAATGTGATATATGAGAATTCACTCCAAGTATGAAGTCTACGCTCACTACTCCGTTATCTAATATTCACTCCCGTGCTCATCACTTCGTAACTATGGAACGGGTTTTGGTCGAATCAAGACTCGTGTGCTACAAGGCTTTAAATTCTGTAGTTCATGGCGGGTAAATTACTGATGTAAACAAAACAAACTCTACTGGCTGAAAAGACTACGTTAATTACCCTGGGGCTCCCTTTCAATAGGTTACGCCTGTTTGGTAAGCAGCCCACTGCACTCACTCGCTGGGTAGGTGGCATACACAATTTTGTTTCTACAAGAACTTTACCTGCCCAGTGAGTGAGTGCAGTGGAATGCTTAGGGTCAGAATCATTTGAGGCGTCAATACTATTGATATTTTTAATCCAAAATATTTAATAGTTTTAACAGTTATCACAAAAAATATGAAGTATGTTAGTCGCTGTTACCATTATCATTTAGATACAGGAAATTTTTCTGTTGTCTTGTAACAATTTCATCATGTCACCAAGGCAATTTAAAACCAGTAAATTGTTAAATCCCTTGTAAGCACACGGCTATTTACTACTCTCCACAGGTTACATGAATACAGTTAATAACCAATAAATCGATAAATCGTGTTACCAATCCAACAGACGAAATTTTCTCACGTCTTCGATTAATAAGCAAGATATCTGGAACAATAAAATAACATTACACATTTGTTATCAATGAAATTATTTCGCCACTGCCATTTGATCAGAATTGATGAGATGGCCTCTTATATTCTTTAGAAGGCTTATTTAATTCTTCTCCACGTGGGTACGTGCAGTTCATAACTTTTCCTGAAAAAAATCTCCATATACATTGAAAGTTAAAGTCTGGGATGTTCTTCCTAGTGGAGTTTAGGATATATGGACAAAGCATCTGGGAATCAGGAATATTTACACGGTGGAATGCAGGTCTTTTAGTTTTTATGTGCTCAGATCATTAATGTATCGACAAATATTATTTTTAATTTATTTTAATACGATTTATAAAATGATGTAAATATCTGAGTTTTTGATTTATCTAAATACACATTTAGACGAAAATCTTCTCTGTTTTAATTTATTTTACCGATCTTGGTACAAGAAGGGTTCTTCCTATAATATAAAATAGTTTGAAAAATACTTTATTATAACTAACAGATGAGCTGTCGCTGAACTATTACTGCGTTGTGAGTTTGCCATACAATAGTTATGAAAACATTTCCACGCCCCTTATTCTACAAATCTCATGTGACAGTTTAGTCTTGAGAGTTGTCATATTTCAGTGATAGAAGAAGTCAGAATCCTCTTGTATTAAGCATTTTTGTCACAATAAAAAATACAGAATCTAAGTTTTTGAAGTGACGTTGTCAGGAGGGTTTCAGAAACTGCCGAAACATTTGATATCCAAAGAAAGATGAATTTGAATTTAATCATCTCAATATCGTATTGCAGAAGCAAGTGACTTAAAATGGGCTAGTAGTCCAAGTAATCTAACTTATCGTATGTTTTAAATTAAGTTTTTAACTTTAGTATTGTCATTTTCTATAAAAAAATAGAGTTCAATTTTTGGCAACATCGAAGTGTTGTAATCTACGCAAAATTGCATGACCATGATTTTAGAAAAGAACAGTGGTATTAAGTTCAGAAAGATCGCTCACTGCGTCCATTTTATTATCATTAAATTAATGAGCTTGAATGACTAGAATTGAAAAGGACTTCTTTTTATAAATGGATTCATTGTTCGCTTTAATTGAGTTCTCGGAATTCACTTTACAGGCTATGTCATCACTCTTCTTGATGGAAGTATGTGTACTCTGAAACCATTGACATAGAGATCATCTCGAATTTATGTGGTCGGAAACGACCCTTTTTTATTGAATAGTTTAAATGTATTCTCTCTTTAATTTATGACATATTTCTTCAGATATCTTTCTTGAATTTATTTTTTATGAACTTACGATTATAATTGAAAAAGGAAAACTATATTTTTCTCCGTTTTTTTTTTTTTTGCTAAACGATAAGAGTTTGGAGAATAAACTACTACCATATATCGTATTTTCAGAGATGAAAACTACGTGATGGAAGATCAAAATTAAGAACTAAAATATTTCCGAAATTAAATGCCTGTATCCGTGGTTTCCTCAACGAATGACAATGCAAATATTAATTAATTCAAAATAAACAATTATTACTCTACAAAATGATTGAAGAACCCTTGTTCCATGCGAGTGAGATTAATTTAGCATTTCTGCTTCCCAAAAATAGTTCATTCGTTGGCGATATTTTTTTAAAGCTATTGTTTAAAATAATTGGCTGAAAATAGAACAATCGACTGGAAGAATTTATTACGAAAACGTATGTTTTTTTAATAGTCACTCACCAAACGTTCAAGCGCTAATACAGTTTACTGATTAGGAACCAATTTTAATTGTTGTTTTTTAAGGGGGGGGGTGCTTTAGGGCTCGTAAACACCAAGATCATTAGAGCCCTAATTTTAATTGTCTTGTGCTATTATCAACATTAACTATACTTTGCTTTCTTTTTTTGCATTAACCTTAAAGAAAAGTCTTTTGAAATTTCAAATAAAGTCATCTCTTACTTGCAAATAAAATCATCAATCCTTATTATTCCGGTATTCCAAATAATTCACATTCCAAATATTCACGACATCCAAATGGTGCTTCTCGTAAAAAACAATTTATAGCGTAATTCAGTCAAAAAGTGTATTGGTATCGCTGTATCTTATTTCTAAAAGGTAACTTTTTATATCTTTCTCACATTCGTTCTTAACTGAATCCAAAAAAATTGATACTACTACAAAGATAATTTTCTGGACTCTAAACTTAACTTGATCTTACATTATAACTTTGTACAATTTCCTTTATTATTTGCTTTCATACAAAAATTAATTTCAAACCCTCGTCAGTTTTGTACACGTTCTTTTAGTTCACTCACATCGGAGCATGTTATTTGAAAAAAATCTCTATATACTTAGGCTAATAACGGTATATTCATTGAAACTTCAAACTTATGAGGATTCCATGATTTTCATCATGGAACAAGTAGTTGTTCCAGAAATACCGCACATGAATAATCAGTTTCAGCGGATGTTTTATGGAGGAGGTTTCCGGGCTCAAGTCAATGTTCCCTAAAATAAAAAAAGAGTGAAAAGCCTCATTTCCTAAAAAAAACATTTTTTTATCTTCCATGGATATTGTTTATTTTTGGTCACTATTTATGTTTTTGAATTTTCATTTTTAAACAGTTCCACGCTAGTCAATTCTTAGCGAGGACCAATAGGAGTAGTATTAGAAGGAGGGGTTCAATGCCAATACTTATTTGTTAATCGCCCTGTTAGTTCTTATAACTATGACTCAGCGCTAGTATGGAATATAGCCAACTTTACATAATGAAATTGCAATGTTCCATCATTACGATATGCATTGGAGAGGTTCCCATACAGTTGGCATGATTTTGTTGATTGCTGCATGGACGTTGTGAAGAAAACAATACGGGGACCTCGTGTACATGAGCGAAGACGTTATTTATCGAATTACCTTCGCGAAGAGCAAATTGTGTTGAACCTTGAGTTCACGAGTGAAATGCGCTTATGCTGGTTGTAAAAACTGCTTTAGTGTTCGCCAGAATTTGTTGTTTTTTTCAAATTACCAAAGTATAAGCAAAGGTTAGTAATTCAGGTCAATGACAAAAGACGTAACTAGTTAGAATATATGTACAGTTTTGTTTGTGGTTCAGCTAATAATGCAGAGTAAATTAAAAATTGATCTCATGTTGACGATAAATAAGTAAGCTGCTGTTATGAGATGTAATTTGTTACTAAATCATCTGAAGGTTACTTGTCAATATATATTTATTTAATTAACCTTCTAAATCTGTTTTTATTTATAT
>NNCF01127291.1:476403-488225 GCA_002313205.1 Laupala kohalensis
CGCTCTTTGATTTATGCAGAGCCATGCGGAGGTTACACGAACTACCGGCGAGTGACATCACAGTTTTCACGTTTTTCCACTAATGAGCCCCTCTTGTATACTATAGTCCTCTTGATTAGGACGAGAAATTTAGTTTACGCTGAATCCATGGCGTATTTGCATACTGTCTGTTCGAATATGGATGCGAAACATCTTATTGACAACTGTTTTCCCGAAATTGAACTCACAAAACGAATGAAATAGTTCGGTGTTGAGAGAATACATTTCAAAAATAAATTCCCCTAATATTTTTCTATTCCATATATTCTGGAGGCGCTCTAATGTAATGCATAATTTATTAATTTCACGCATATATGTGTAAATAACGATTAGACTGTAGAAATAGAAGAATATCATCTAATAAACAGTCAATAAACGAATGTACACCTCTGATAGCAAACGTTTCACAAATCCGATACTATTAAACAAATATTATAAATATTTTCTTTTTGAATTGAGGATTGCAAATTTATCGGTCAGTTCTTCACCAATTTTAGTGAATTCGCAGAAATGTGGTGTTTTGGGATGGAAGAGGGATATACCGTGTTCTTCTTTGCACGTTCAAAGATAAATCATTGCAATATTTTATTGTCATTAGTAAATACGAAAAATAATTTCAAAGAATAGATGACTTTATTCTTTACAGGGCGTGAATAAAAATTTCACGGATTCTTGAAACAAAATTGGAGATGAATTTTTCGTATCTACGGTTGCTAGAACTAAAAAAAAAGCATTCGTAAATAAAAGGTACCTTCTTAAGTTTTCTTTTGTTTTAAAACATTACCGAATACTCAGATTTTTTTTGTTAATATTATTTGTATTAACAAATAATTCGTTCATCATAAATCGTTCATGATGCACGAGTTTGCATCAATAATTTTTTGTATTATGAAATTCATGCATTGTTATCGCATATGTCCGTAGTACCACCTTCCTCACCCTCGGCCATTTGCAAGACGCTCTCGTACTGTGGCGGCTGCGCTTTGAATACGAGCGGCACCGAGGACCCCCTTGAATACGTTCCGTGGACGCCGCGCGCGCATAAATATTCATTGGATTTTTGGGTGACGCGTGTGATGGACTCGACAAACGACTGGTTCGTCGTTGCGCTCACAGCTGCGAGTTGTGACGACAAAATTCGGAGCAGTGTCCCTCTATACTTTTCATTTATTCTTTCTTCATGGAAATGCAGGTGTGCGTTGCGGTCGATCTGAAGATAAAAGTGTGAGCTCAGCAGACTGAACAGGAAAGGTAAATATATTTTGTAGGCGAAGAAACTGTTCTTTACTTTGTCACGTCTTATCGGAAGTTATTTTCTATAAGTTTCACCTCCAGAGACTCAAGAATCCAGATTTTGAAAACCTTCTCGGTGCTTAATATATGTATTGTGGGAATCGTTCTAGTGAGTACGCTCAAATGGGATACCCTAATATAGGAGTAGTACCCAAGGCAAAACAAAAGACCTATGGTGTAAAAGTTCAGTAAAATATCCTCAGAACAAGGCAAAAATTTAAAACAATCCATTTTTACAAAAAAATGTCGTGTGTACGAAGATGTTGTACTGTACTCAAAAAATTTAGTCACCTCCGATAAAAGTGAACATTAAATCACTTCAGTATTTTCCGGAGGTTGAGATAAACCATTTTTGCAGCAATTCCTGGTGAGTTCCGCCAAAAAATGTTTGCAGATTAAAAAAGAAAATACCTGGTTTGCCTGGTTCCGACACTGAGGTAGAGAGTGGGAGAAGTCTGAACTTTAGATTAGCAGGAAACCAGGCGATGCCCCTCTGGTGGCTCAGGTGTTAGCGTTCTTGTTCATCACCAAGTAATCCCGGGTTCAATTCCCAGTGAGGTCCGAAAAAAATTTGTAGCTTTTCACATTAATTCCTCAGTTCATATGGCTGTGACTACTGAAAAGCGAACCCTCATTTTTATCCACTTCGTATTGCTCTTAGTATCAATAACTCTATTACTAATCACTTCTACTAACCTCTCCACGTTGGCCAAGTTGTTGGTAAACCCAGCTAAGCGATAGCCTACTAACAATAGCCCTACCACTCAACTCCTACCTTCTATCGCTCCATGTAGATAAGCTTCAATAGCACGCTACATTTCCAAATATGACAATAACAAAAATAAAAAGAAACAGGCAAACCGTATACGCAAGGCATAAATGGTTTCAAATTCTTTTTTTAACAGTATAAATTCCTTAAAACCTTGTTACAGAAAAAGTATTTCAATTAAAAATTCATTACTAAAGAATAAATTTTAATTTGTTTTGTGAAAAGTATTTGGTCAAATATATTATCTTTTTCGTAAGACATAATGTGACGAATGGAAAACAATATTCATGAACGGATGAAACTAAATTCAATGAAAGTTAAAAATGAATCTCATTTGAAAACTCTCTGTGGAGATATCCTAAGCTAAAACACTAAAAATGCTTTTGTTTTTAGTTAATTCACAAAAAAAATCATTTTTTGAAAAGTATTTTCATTTTTTTGTTCTTGTTTCACACGAATTCCGGAAAGTGATACGAGGGACGTTTCTTCTTTGGTGTCCTGATTGTTATTATCTTGAAAACCACCGGAAGGGTAGGAAACATTGAAAGAGTGCAGTTCATCACCTTACTCCACTTTTTGCTTCTAGTTTGAAATTAATTTCACTGTATCCTAGTACATAAAGTAACCTACATTCCACATAGTTTTCAGTTTGGAGTCACAATTTGGGAAAAGTTTAGTGAAAAGCTATAATAAATTAACAGTAATGTCTTTCATCGTGAGATCCAAAAATTTATTCACTTGTATCCTAGTACATAGTAAAATAACATACATTTAGGGTATGTACAGAAGAGCGTTGAGTCGCTTCTTACCTGAGAGAGCGACCCAAATTATTCCTCTCTTACATGCGTTCGGCCCTCTTGTTGAGCCCATTAGGAATGATATTGGGTAATTACTAGAAAATGAATTTACTTATCAAGATATCGCACAATGAAAAGGTTTGAAAATGAATATTACAACTTTTTCCGCTAGGTTGCTAAAAATTGTTTTCTGTTGTTGACCATTGCTGGCAAACCGCAGAACCGAATTTAATATTTGAGATACCTATTCGACGCAGAATTTAATGCTCTTTAAGTTTGGTCGTCAGAGTAAAATTGTCTGTATGATGCTTCGTTTCCAATATATGAGCAAAAAACTAAAAATAGTGCCAAAATGTGTTTTTTGACTGTCACAAGAGATCACACCTCAGATGTAGTGCAATCTCAGATTCCATGCATTTCGGATAAAATGAAGGTATTACGATTTCGGGCGTTTTCCGAGTTTATTCCATCAATAAACCTATTTTTACTAACCTAATATATTCTAGTATATTTTTAAATTTACAATGCTCTTCAGAAAATGGACAGCCGCTATAGATTTACACCAGAGAGTTACTATGCTTTCTATAAGGAGCCCCTGAAATGCCTTGGCCGGAACTCTTACCTTAGAGCGGGTGGGAAATATGCCGATTTCGTCATGTTACCCTACCTTCCAGGACAAACAAAATTTCAAGCACTAGGTCATCCGGAAATCTTTGAAGGTTCCACTCCTGAACGACAGAGGAAGCGATATAAATGAAAGCGTTTCTTCTAAAGATTTTTCGTTATATAATGTTGAGTGCGCAGAGAAAATACGAAGTTGAAGAGCAGTGTTTTTTTTTCACCATCTTTCACAACTCCGTGTACAAGTTCGCGCCCTGCCAAGAAAACAATTTCATTATTATTAAGTGTTATCCCTGCAACGTTTCCTTTATTTTACTCTATTGCTAGAAAGTGATTTAAACAAACTTCGTTACATAAATCGTGGTGAACATGTGTCATTGTTAACTTCGGTAGTGGAAATTCTATAGCGTTCGAAAGGTCAATTCTAATTAACCCGTGTTAGCTGCAGTTCTATCCGATGATTGTGTTAGCAGCAACGGGAGGAATAATCATGTGTCTTAATTGACGTGTGAAATTGAGCAAATTGTTCAGACGCGCGATGTAAAGAGCTTTTATTAAGTGCAATAAACCCATATTATTATGCACAAAATTGAAGTTGTATCATATTATGTATATATTTCTTCCACGTACCTACAAGTGGAGAAAATTTGATAACTTTTGGTCAGGTGAATATGGTGACGAACCGGGAATCGAACTCGGTAACACACGCATTGATCGCAGCGGTGTTATCAATGCGGGAAAACCGGGTTCGATACCCGACTCGTCGCCATTTTCAACTGACCTAAAGTTATCATGAATCTTATTACTAATATTCCATGAATGGGTTCGGTCGGAAGGAAGGAAATTAATTTTTTACGTAGCGTGTACGTGACACGTCTGCAGATGAATAGCTTTCCGTCTTTATTTCTTCCACAACTGTATGTGTAATACACACCACATTTGTATTTTGGTGCATTCCAAAAACGTTGTTAAAACATGTTGTGTAAAACAGTTTTTTGCAAAATATATTTTCTTCTTGTAAAACACAGTTTTATAGTCGATAAGCGGTGAAAGAGAAGTGAATGTTGTAATGATTACAAGTGCATGATAAGTAGTATTTTCTGGGTTGCGTTTAGGACCTTGACAATGTGAATCTAGTAAAATTTAACAAAATTCTTTGCAAATCTTCGTGTAACAGTTCCATACTATAGAAATTGTGTGAATCTTAAACGAACGGAAAAAAACATAAAAAATACCACTTAGATAAGTATCATTTGATTAATAAAATCTTCTAATAGTAGAACTACAAACGTTTGTCGTTTTTATTATATAATTTATGAAATTTAACGACTCTAAATAGACATATTACTACATTTGACTAGATACCATTTCAGACAGAATTTGTCCTTCATCAGGTGTTTATGTAAGATAATACACAATAAAGTATCTTATTAAAATGAAATGTGTATTTGTATTCCGACTTATTTACTCTTCATGCTTAATCTTAGAAATGAATATAAAAACACCATCAAGAGTTATAGTTCCTTGACTAGAGAGATAGCCTCAGGGATAAACATGAATCGTAAAAAGGTAGCTCCAGCGCCAGCCTTCCACAGTGGAACTAATGACATTGGAAGAGATCGCATTCTCAGTTCAGAAACAGATTAACCCAGTTTCTTGTGACCGAAATGGAGTGTTTCGTAAAATGCCATTCTCTATTCCTGTTCTCATTTCCAAGATATCGTCAGTCTGCCTGTCTGCGAGGTATACCAAAAGTTAGTAGATCGGGGTCAAACATTTCCTTAATGTGAGATTTAAGATCCGGCATTAACATCGACTGTCGTATTTAGTTTTATTGACAACCACTGTTTATGTACAATATCGTTAAGTAGATAAACAGTTTTTATTAAAAGTTAATTTCAATCAGATAAAGGATGAATTTTCTTGTGTGGAGTTCCTTAATTTGAACTTCCATAATTCAGAAAACGGATGATATAAGCACAGTCGTTTATATAATATGAACGCAACTGTTAAGTGCAATGAAACGCGACAAAAATTAATTATTAACTGTTGTTATGTTAAAAGAGATTTTTGAAGTTATTTCCTTAATCTAGGGTCTTTTGTGTTATGGAATGATGTTGTATGATTAGTTTAGGAGTATGAGACGCTGTGAATCAAAGTGTATTGCCCATATATTTTGTTAACCTTGCAATAAATTCTTACCATAACTCAAGTCACATTAAAAATATCGTTATCCCATTTCTTAATTGAAAATATTACTTTGGTTTAAGCAATCGAAATAAAAGAATACTTTGTTTCATTTCTGATATTACCTTTACGAGATAATATGAAAATATTCAATACTTCTGTATCTTTTCAGATCATTCATGTTTGATTCAGAGCACCCTATATATAAATGTGAGCAGTTGTGTCAGTTATCATATGTAGATTATATTATGAGTACGCTCAATTTTCTACATCTATCATCTACGTGTGAACGCGAGCATAGATCAAAACGAAAATAAAGAATCCTATTTGAATTGAAATACTCTTGGTAATAACTGGAATAGAACACCGTTTATTGCTAGCTTCATTTTCTTCAAAAATTAATGAGTGAGAGTTAATATTTGTTACGAATAATGTTTCTTTAAAATAATATTTTTTAGATTAAAGGAACCGAGAAGATAAATGAATATCTACCCCTATTAATGAGATAAGAGTAAATGTAGATTTCATCTTTATTGTCTTCTTTGTCTTCATCGTTCGTTTCTGTAATTCAAAAATATGATATTTAGAAAATTGTTTTCCTTTTTTGCGAAATAATGTATATGTATTCTGTTTTCTTTTCTTTTCTTTCATCTTTTTATTTAGATATTTGTTGATTTCAGGAGGGTTTTTTAGTGGGTATGGTCGAGATATTCGGCGAGTCCCACACACGGAGAAGAGTTACTATGGCTCTTCTCTATGGTGCGAAACTGCATTTTTCCCTACTTGCATGGGCTCTAATGACCTTTGATGTTGACGAGCCCTAAAGCCCCACCAAAAAAAANATTATGATCAATGACGGGCACCCTCGGTACTGTTCAGTGGAAGAGCGCAAATTTGATTCTCCGCTCGGATTTATTGTGTGATGTTTTTAGGTGGGGTTTCTCTCACGTAATCCAGACCAACGACGGTTCAGAGCCTTACACATCCCTACAACCAAACTTATCTCCTTCCCGATTCCTTCGTTGAAATCATGAAGTTACTGTAAGATTAGACCTGATGGCCTGAACCTCACCATATCATAAATAAGACATGAAATATTTGAATTTGAATTTTATTTCTTTTCCACGTAGTTAAGGGTCCCGATAAGTCTTAAGACTCGTCATCAGGTACCCTGTACAAAGTTTTTACATTTTTTTTAAATCAGTGCTAAACTTATTAACAGTAATTATTTATGGCATTGTAGCAGCCATTACAGAGATATTTTGTACATAATTATTTCATTACTGATTACAAATTATAAAATACAAAATATAAAAATTCTACAATATATAATAACCTAAATTTATAATTTATGTTGTTTTCAATAAACAATCTTTTTAGTTCTTTTTCAAATTTGCCTTTAAATGTTATTTCTAAAATAGAATCTGGAAGTTTGTGTAGAAGCATTGGTATTCTGGTCCCTAATTTTCTTTCCCCATATTTGTTGGAGTACTGAGGAATTTGACATCTGTATTTCTTTCTGATATTTTGTTTATACATGTGAAATTTGCTAAATTCCTCCTTGTACTTATTTTTAGAAATTACTTGAATGCGTATACTTGTTTAATTTTTAAAATTTTCTCTTTTATTAATTTTTAATTCTGACTAATCTTTTTATTAACGTTCAGATATTTTATTACTTTATTTTGTCTTTTTTTCAAATTCATTAAGTGTGAGTTTGATGCTGATCCCCACGTTGTTATGCCATATCGTATGATTGATTCAAAAAGTGCATAATAAATTAGTTTCAGAATATGAGGCGGGGTAATTTCTTAAATTTGGTCATTCTCCATGCACTTATTCTTAATTTATTAGCTATTTTTAATGTATGTTCTTTCCATAGAAAGTTTTTATCAATAGTTACTCCTAAGTAATTTATATTATTGACCGTTTCTATTTCATCTGTACCGTCACAGCCGTTGAAATTATTGTGTACATATTTTTGAATATGAAAAATTATATTAGTTTCAATTTTATTAGTATTGGATGTTGATATGTGTAGTAATTTTGTAGTGAAACCTTTCTCAAGAACCCAATTTTGGAAATAGTTAAATTCTTTCTGTAACGCTGTTTTTTGATTTTTATGAATTGACAAAATAACGTTATCATCCGCATAAACATAGAACAAGCAATCTTTGAAACAGAGATGAACATCATTCGCATATCTTAGGTATAAGGTGAAAGATAACTTCCTTGAGGTATGCCCCTTGTTATATTAACTTTAGTACTTATATTTTTTCTTATTTTAACTCTGTAAGTTCTATTACTCAAATAGCTTTTAAATAGTTTAGCAACATTTCATGTGATTCCTTCTTCATTAAGTGCCTCCATTAATTGTTTGTGATTGATTACGTCATATGCTTTTGAGATGGTTATTGATAGCATCATAATATGGTTATTTTTACTCAATTTATTATTTATTAAATTTGCCGAATTGTCTATTAAATTTTCAGAACTTTTTTTTTAATAAGCAAATTGTTGCTTCATAATTATCTTGTATTCCTCTAAATAGTTTGTTAATTTGCTGGCTATATATTTTTCAAAAAATTTTCCAATAGAATTCAATGTTGAGACAGGTCTATAGTTATCATAATTTAAAAATGATTCCCCTTTATATATTATAATAGCCTTTTTTAGATTTTCGCGAAATTCTCCTCCATCTATGCTAAGGTTTATGATCTTTGTAATTAAATTCGTTAAAATATCCCAATTTTCTTTAATATTTTCGATCTTTATATAATCCATTCTAGGCGCTTTGTTGTTTCTCATACTAAATTAATTTCCTAACGTCTTGTATTTCTGCTTCTGTTATGAAGAAAGAGTTACAAATCCCAGTGTCTTTTGGTATAAGATAGGTTTTAATACTACATTCATGTGCTATATTATCAATTTGTTTTTTGAAATTAAGTGCGAATTTATTTGCTATATTATCTAATCTATTTTTCCTAATTTATTCATAAATATCTCATTATTGAGTCTTTCTTTTCTTGTCTTAATAAAAAATTTATATTTTGCCATACTATTTTTTAGTTATATCTATTCTCTTCAAATTGTTTTTCAAAGAAAAATCTCTTTTGTTTGTTTACAAAAGAGTTAATTTTGTTTCTTATTGACGTGTATTCATTTCTAGTATGATCCTTTAACACTTTCTTATTTTTCGATATTATTTCCATTTTCTAAATATTTGATCCATTTCCTCCATTAGATTTCTAATTCTATTATTTATTCATGATTTGATGTTATTATTGTTTCTTTTTCTTTCAATTGTTGTTTTCATTAAAGATTTCTTAAATGTTTCCGTGATTTCATTATACATTTCGTTTGCTGAGTTTGTTTTAACCGTCTAAGTTTAAATTTTCTATGAACTTGTTCAAATTTCTTTTACTTATATAATAGACTAAAACATTTGTTTTTTCTGTTTTATCTTTATGCTCTAAGTTTGTGTTTCTGTAATTTATTTAAATTCATGTTGCATAATGGTCTGATAGTTTCAATTTATATATAAAAGCATAATGTTTTGATACTTTTCCTATTATGCTAATATGGTCTATACAAGTTTCAGTTAATTTACGTTTTCTTACCTCTTCTCTTATACATTTTTTTTTGTGGGGCTTTAGGGCTCGTCAACAGCGAGGTAATTAGAGCCCTTAAAACTTGTACAGGTAGGGAAAATGCAGTTACGCACTAGGGAGAGCCAACATGACTCTCCCCGCGTGTGGGACTCGCCGAAAGACTCAGCCATACCCACTAAAATCCCTCCTGCATTATAACTCAAAACACAAATTCCAACATATCTGACTTTACTAAAAACATTTATTAAAAAAAAAGAGGAAAGAGGAAAATGAAAGATACCCTAGCCCTAATAGCGTCGGGATCGAAAAGAACAAGAGGTGACCAAGGGAGGTCAGACAAGAGAAAGGAAGGAGCATCGCACAAGTAAGTGGAAGTATCTTATACATTGACATAGATCATGTCCTATCATTATTTTTAAATATTTAAAACATGTATTTGTTTGTAAATAAGTTCCTATATCTATATTTACATCTACTAAATTTAGATTATCCTTTACAATTATTCTTACATTTCTCTTTTTAATAAATTATTTAATTCTTCTACAAACTTATTGATATTAAGATTACGTGGTCTGTACATAACCCAAATTGAAGTTATTGTCTTATTTTCATTCTTTAAATCTCCTTTTAGCATTTCAAAATTTTTCGTTTCCAAGTTAGTGATTTCAAAATCATAGCTGTTTCTTGCGTATATTAATATTTCCCCTCCTCCTTTACCAACTCTTAATTTTGAGTAACTCTTATTAATTTTGTTTCCATCCAAAAACACTGTTCCTGTTATACTGATTTCACTTAACACTATAATGTCTAACATTTGTGTACAGTTGTTTAAATAAACCAAAAATTGATCCCAATATTTGTCAAGTGTTCTAATGTTTAGGTGAATGATATTTTAACCATTTTTCTTTCTGTGATGAAATAATTAAATTGCTTTCTATTTTCTAAGATTTCTGTCTTTTGAATATTTCTGTCTTTTCAATATTTAAAGAAGCCATTTTTATTTCATAAAACTACAACTTAACTTATTTTTGACTTGATACTTTTTTCACTCCAGCATCTTCAAATCTTCATCACTTCTATTTCTGATATTACCATTTTCTGTTTTTTCTAAACCAAAGTCTTTCCATTTTTAATCCAACAATACTTATAATTTTTGTCCTTGCAAACTTGTTTTGTTTTCCACAGCAAGTTCGAGGTGAATTTTGTCAGGGATTCATTTATAAATATATAATCTGAGTTACCATTGTTGAACAGATCTTTATTTCGTTTTTTCTTTTTTTTCTTTTCCATTATTCTATCTCTAATTTTTTTGTTTCTTACTTCAACAACTATTTTGGTTTTATTATTGAAATTATTTTTCACGCTATGAATGTCTTCTATGTCTTTCTTACATACGAGTATGTCTTCAACTCCAATGCTTTTGAAAATGTCCACTACAAGGCTCTCATCATTACTATGGTTTGTAATTATCATGGACTCCTACTATTTCTATTTTTCCCCTCTCGTTTTTTTCGGTTCATTATATTTTTTTACTGCTGCATTATATTTTGTCGCTTACCTGACAAACCGTTCTTTAATAACATTTATATCGTTTAGCTCCGCATATAATTCGTCATATTTTAAAATTTATTGATTCTTTTATGTCCCTCATGTTACATGCTATTGAGTCAATATTTTTATTTAATAGTTCAAGACTTGTTTCATCATTGTGCTTCCCAGAACCAGTTTCTTTAATTTCATTAACATCATTTATCAAAGAGTTCATTTTTTCATTCATTTGTTCCAAGTCCGATGGATCACTTTCTTTCACATTTCTACTTCTACATCTCGGACATCTCCACATTTTCTTTGCTGCTCTTGATTTGTTGGCAGCGTTCGCTTGTAAACCACAATATTTGAAATGCATAACGTAGCTACATCCGTAAAACATAACCTCATCTCCTACCATCAACACGCGCACATAGCACAAAAACATATTAAATTGCAGTATTTCTGAAATAAAAGTTTAAACTAACAATTACAGAAGTATTAGGTAACGAAACTGTTCAGTATCAACAAGCAAAATCTTCTATTAATAACTAATAACTCGAAAAAAAAACGAAAAAAATTAGTAACAACTCAGAGGCAATACACTCGGAGACCCGGGAACCGGAAGAACATAATCTATTATTAATGATAATGATAATATTCTACCTATTTCGTATATTCTACCTTCTTTGTTCACTAACAGTCTCTCATTATCAATGTCAATATTCAATTTGTACATTTTATGTTATCTTGAATTGGATGGACGACGACGTTTCAAGGTCTAGATACGACCTCCTCTTCAGGACTAAGTTTATCTATGAAGACAATATATCTCTTATTTTTATACATCTCATAATTTAAACTATAATGTTAGTCATTAATTAAATACACACACACACACACACACACACATATATATATATATATATATATATATATATATATATATATATATATATATATATATATATATATATA
>NNCF01127291.1:488247-513613 GCA_002313205.1 Laupala kohalensis
TAGAGAAATCCATATTATTGTTCAATTTGACACAATGTTTTACTATGCTACATTTTTGGACCTCTTTACCATTTATTACCATTCTAATATATTCTTGGATTCTGGTCTCAAGTTTTCTTTTAGATTGTCCAATATAAACTAAATCACAGTTTTGACATCTAATTTTATACACTATTCTAATATTATTATCTACTACAAGTTTATCTTCATTATTCTTGGCAAGAATGGTTTTGTTCCAGGTTTTATAGATTAATTGATTTTGTCATAATTTTTTTAAATATCTTATGCAATTGAGGAATATATGGTAAAATCATTTAATTATTAGATCTTAGGGCTGGTCCAATTATTTCTTTCATAAATTTATAATTATTTCATAAATCTGTATATTTGTTTCATAATAAATTTTTGGGATAATTATTCTTCATTAATATTCTTTTAATTTCAGAAATATTTTTTCTTAAGAATTAGAATGAGAAATTTCATAAACTCTGTGGAGTAGGCCTCTCACTATATTAGTTTTATGGTTAATATGATGGTTTGATCTAAATTCCAATAATTTATCAACACAACTAGGTTTTTTATACCAATCAGTAATAATCTTAACAAACACATTCATAATTTTCACATCTAAATAATTAATTAATTTTTGTTCTTCAACTTCAATTGTAAAGTCAATATTAGGACATAACTAATACATTTTTCCAGTAGATCATCAACTTCATCATTCTTAATTATAATTAAGGAATCAACCACATATCTTACATAAGATATATAGTCAAATCCTACTAAATATTATTGTTCCACTTCTCTCATTACTATTATATGCACACAATATATTACTAAGTGTATCGCCAGTTGGTGTTCCCTTAGTTTGATTGTAATATTTATTGTTAAAAATAGAATAATTTGATTTTAATATAATGTTCAAACTCTTAATAATTTCTGAAGTTGGAAGTTCTAATTCACATTTTCTCTTTTTTATGTTTTTTTTTCAATTGATGACAAAATACGATGTTCGGGTATGTAGGGATACATCTTTTCCACATCTAATGAAAACATTAAATAATTTTGAGGAACTTGTATATTTCTGAATACTTTGGCACATTAAATTTCATTTTTATACCAAATTTATAATCATCTTCTAATAGTGGTTTAATATCTTAGCACAGAATTTGGAAATAAGTTTTACTGGGCTATTTATGGATGATATTACCAATCTCATAGGATAATCAATTTTATAACTTTAATGAGGCCATATGCTCTGCAAATACATGCACTACTTTGGTAATTTTTTTATAAGTTAATCCACTAATAATATTATTAACCTTCCAATTTTTAATTAAGTCTCGTACATTCTTTATAACAACATTAGTATTGTCCTTATCTACAATTGAATAGTTTCCTTCATTTATAGATTCTTCAACTTTTTTAATATAATCTTCCTTATACATAACTACATTAGCTCCACCTTTATTACTTTTTAAGGCTAAAATGTGTAGATTATCTTCGAAAAATTCTTTAGAGGCATCATTCATATTACATATTTTATTAGATTCATTACAATTATTTAGAAATTTGATTTTGAGACAAATTTTGTTAAAGTAAAATTAATTGATTTTCTAAGTTCTTTCCTCAAATCTTCATTGATCTGTTGTATTAGTTCCGCAAAGTCCTTGACAAAGTTCACTACGACTTCTTCCTTATCTTTCTTATTATGAATAGGATAATTGCAATTGTTACCAAGTTTTGAAGTATCCATAACATATTTTGGTAATTCACTATTTGTGAGGTTTATCACAAACCCATTATCTTTATGATCATTGCCAATATTAATGTAGATTTTAGTTAACCACCTTATTTTTTTCTCATGGACAATTATTAATTTATTTCTAATTCTCAAATATCTCTTATGTTGGGTTTGGTAAATGCAATGTTTTCTTTAAGTATAAAATTTATTTTCTCTTTTGTGTTTATATTTATAAATATTTATAAATAGGTCGTAACAATATCTATTAACTCCATATATTTCCATACAATATTCTACACACTAAAACATCTGGGTATATATAGGGTCCCATTGCCGTTAATTCCTTAGAGACCCGCATTAAACCTAAATTTGTACCTGTCCTCAGTGTACGTGAATAACTTTTCATGAGTAAGCTGGTGAAGACTCATTTTCCCATTCTGTACGGAAAGGGTACAGTACGATCTCTATCAGACATGAAATTCAGAAGGAAGAGTAAAAAATGGTTCTGACCACCGAAAAAACTTTTAGAGATATTAACTGGGCACGTAATATAACAGATTGTTTCGTAAGAATTGAAAAATAAGAAAAGACTAGCCAGTGATAGCTATAATGTTTAAGTACTGATGACCTGTAATGTTTTAGTCTTTCACCTGACAGACTCGCACATGAGACGAAACGTTGTGTTTTACTGAATATGTTTTAATATTTTGTATAATATTAAAGTTTTTAAAATTTTAAATCTTTGACAAGTGTTGTTGATGTACACATGTAAGAACAGTGAAGACTAAATTGTCTGCAATCAATTCTTTACTTTCAACATTATTAGTAGCAGATGTATATTAAATTATTAGAACAAAATAATATTCGAGCGTTTGAGCAATTCATTTGTGAATGAGCGACATTTAATCAAACCACCAGATAACACCAATAGGCGAATAGATAATAATTTATTATTGTACAGTTCTTTAATAGTATTGTAATGTCTATTTGTTCTTTTAGTTCCCATTATAATTTTATCTGTAAAGGAATTTTATCTGTTCGTTCTCAGTATGATTTTATCTTTGAAGGAACATTACAATGCAAATAGCTATTATGTGTACCTAGTTGTCAGAATTGATTAAAGTAAATAAAATAAACAGGAAACGATAGCTAGAAATAATGAAGAGAAGGTAAAAGAATTTGACACAGTAGATAAAATTCCATAAATAATTCAGGACTTACGACATTTGACGGACGAACAGAATATTAAACGTCTTAAGTCTTGAATTATTAATTTCATTAGATTATTACATTAATTGTAATAAATTTCCGTACTCGGACTGTTAAAAATTAGAATTAATATAAAATTTGAAATAATAGATTTCTATAAAGTATGTAAAATGGAAATTCCAATAAGGCGATGGCAACCCTGCGCTCGATCGGTGTCGCTTTGGTGATTATTACTCGGAGGCGCGGCACTCTCACCTTGTATGCCCTTCGCCGCGACGCTACAGCGCACTGCGACGACCGCGTGACCTCTACCTCCACCCCCATCGCCTGCCTCTGCGCTCGAAAAACGTCCATCCGTTGCGTCAGACGTCATGCCAGCCAGTCCTAACCTCCCACCCTACCTCGCTCACCACTGCTTGCTTTCCGAAATACAAGAATACCCGTGCATCCTATGCTGATGCTATATTGGAAGAAATTTCGTCATTCCAGTCGTCCACACAGGGCCAGCGAAAGGGTATTGGGGGTTAGGGGTAGATTTTGAATTTGTGACCCCCTCCTGTCCCCCAGTCAGTTGCTCTGTTATAGTTAACAATAGCAAATCAACGTACGGAAATATTCAATTATTTTTTCCCACACACATCTCGCAGGCCTTCCAATGTTTATAGTTCGTATTCAAATACTTAATGAGCAATTGTATAATTAAATAATGTATAGTTTTTAAGATCACTCAAACGAATCTAAAATTTATTCATTTAATGTATTTTTAGAATAACCAACAATCATTTATCAACAGTTGTTCATAGAAATTAACTATCATCAATAATTGATCCTCGTGAACCCTTTCCTCTGTGCTGAAAACACAACAAATTCCTTGTATTTTTTCTGGTAATAACTTTTCAATTTTTGTTGATATAGGATTAGAAATCGTTGTTCTATCATTGGAGACTTCGAAGTGAAGTCTGGAAAGTCTCGAGCACGAAGACATTTCCGCACCTCTCCCGTCGACTTCGGAAATAATTAAAGTTGGAATTTCAAAACTAATAATCATTCTTCTCACACTTGTAACGCAGCTTATATAAATCGTAAAAAAACTGCTTTTAGCAAGTAACAACTGACACTGATATTTTTACCTGCTATAACAAATACCAAACTTTTCATCCGAAAAAAGTAATGTACATTTATTATTGATAATAAATTTTAACTAGGCAATTTCTGGGATATATTCTTGGCAAATTGAGTTTATAGTTTTTTTTGTTTCTCGAACTTCCTGGAGAGAACGAAACTTCATTTCGTATTTTCTCCCATAACGTGAAGAAGCAAAATTCAGAGAAAGATCTGAGAATCTTCCCTGGTGGATACCATTTCGACTATTGAATAACAGAATAATTATTGTAAATTCAGCATTTCAAAGTTAATAATTACGAAATTTAAAAGATGTGTATAATTACATTTCTCAGGAATTAAATTTAAAAAAAAAAAATTCTTCTACAAACTCACACCAATATTATATAAACTATACTTTGTCTTTGAAGTTTGAGAAATTATATCGTTCTAAGGAAATTATATCGTTCACAACCCTTTCTACTCACTTTGAAATTTATCGTCACAACGTCACTCTTTTCAATTCTAATCTAATGGGATCTAACCAGGTGACATTTCAAAACATTTGTAGTGCGTAGATCATTATTACTGACATGATAAAATTTTTCCTCTTGCATTTATACCTTAACTTCTTTGACGTAGTTGAGATGTCAGCAAGGTGTTGGTATGTAACACCGCAACGACGAACTACGCATTTTCGACGTTGAAGAGAGGAGTTTTTACGACGCAGAACTGAATAAACGCCATCACAACATAATTTGAAGATCAATTTTACGAATACCTACAATATTGTTCAATTGCAGTTAAAAACGAGTAAAAGCGTTGTGTTAAAAAAATTATAATGAATGATGTGAATAGTACTACGAAGATTATATGAGATATTTTGTACAACGGTAGTTTACAACGTTTCAGAACGTTATTATTCAATGCCTATCTGCTCCATTTAGTTGAAGAATTGAAAGATTTGTTAGTTTTGTAAACAAAATTATTTCAGCTTGACACGAGATTCCGTTCTCGATGCAGACCATGCGAATATCTATCATATTATCTTGACTTGACGTAAAATTATACCACAGTTTTCGAACTTGTTTTCACAAAACGAAACATTTTGAAATGTGTTCCTTGTCCAAACCTCATTTATTAACTACACACGTACTTGTTAAACCACTCTTTAGAAACGAGAAATAATATGCTATTAGAAGCGCGAAGTATGAAGGCTAAATAAATTTTAACCAGAATGTCTAGATCAATACTCTCGATCGCAAGACCCTTAGCATTGCATAATGTTAATGTTTTGTCAATTTCAAGAAAATTATCTACAGTAATATTTACTCTTTCGTAAGGCGTCATTCACATGCTACAGTTAAATCTAAAGTTTCAAACGGGTTATTGTGAAAAGTTCACAATAAATATTGTGTGGAGTACTGTTACTTGGTTTTTCCAATGTGACTAAATAAATTCCAATGATTTTGGGGAAGATTTTTTGGCAGTTTTACACAATGTTTGCTCTGATCAATGATAATTTAAAGGAGTAAATCTAAATAATAAATTTTATGTAATTAATTGCACATATTTCGTCACAATATCCGCCCCCCCCCCGACTCCATGACGTAATAGGTGAATGACACCCAAAATGAAAGGAGACCACAATGTAACAATAATACTGTCATTTTCTCCTATTCGTTGTAGTCATAAATTTTTTTATTTTGTTTTGTTTGTGACATCATTTTTTTCGGTAAACATTTACCTTCTTAGATCGTAATGTTTGATAGCAGTTGCACATGTAAACAATTTACCGTTCTGAAATGAATAGTATATACAAAGAGCTGTCTCATATGCGATATTCCAAACTTACGACGAAAGTGCATGGTGCACTTGTATATTATGTCGAGTTACACAGAGGACGTTCCCGGTCGTAAATGTTACGGTCACCTCTGCTGGACAGCACGTAGCTACCATGATGATGCAATTCTCTTGCATGTATTCATGCAAATGCGCTTCAGTTTTAGCTCATTGATTTACGTTGAATAGATTCTCCTTCCATGAAGACATCTCGATTATTGAGAATCGTTCGAAACTCCATTATATTTACAAATACTTTTTAAGTGTTTCCCTTTCTTCTTTCCTTTAAGTTTGCAAAATTAGTATAAAGGAATATATACTTTAATTCAAATTTTCACCATTAACCTTGCACGAACATACATAATTATTCGCTTGGCGTCTCTCATTTTGAGATTTGAGAGTTTACAAACGAGATGTTCTTTTAAGGAAAATATTTAAGGGAAATTTTTGTAGATCTCAGAGCAAACACAATAATAAGAAACCAAGTATTAATTGTCAATTTTCTACCAGCACAGTTACCAAGGTCTCCTCTCCCTGAAATGCAATATTATGTGTTCTTTTGACACACCAACCATTTGTAGGAGTGTCACCCCTGAATAAAACATATTTTTGCAATGACATCGAAGATGAATACATGTACTATTTCGTCGCACGAAAATACATATTTTCTCCCACTAGGCTTATCAGGTAAAATATTCAATTTTGTTCTTATACTTATACGTATCATTAAAGTTCCCTAAAAAGCTTTCTTTTAAAAATCTGCATTATAATTATGTATTTATTATATGCAATATTAATTTATATCCCCTAGAACTGAATTATTGGACCTGAATAAAATTTTGTATAATACACTTCCTATCGTAGGGTAGGAGACACGCAACCAGGGAGAGTTCTGGTGTCCCGAGCCCCCTCCACCCATTTTAAAATCGGTTATGTACTTTATGTGAATAAAATATTGATGAATTCCAATTAGTTATACAAGTAACAATGGAATTTAAATAATTATACTAATTAACAATATTGTTACGAATAATCTTCTTGGCACGTGGCCGAAAGTCAAACCCCTAGGGGGAGATGCATCCTTCCCGAAATTTTTAATAAATTACAATAATATCACTTACATACATAAAATATTATTAATTTACCACTTGTTAATTAATAGCATGAAGTAAACGATTTAGAAAGTTTTCAGAACGAATAATCATAAAATTAACATCATAAACTTTGGGAGAAAAGTCAGGACATCCCCCGAATTAAATTTCTGGCAATAATGATTTTTATATTAAAAACTTTTCAACTACCAGAAGTATACGAACTCAAATGAACGATTGAAATCTGTGAAATAAAATAATAATTTATACAAATGAAATTTTCAAGATTGGGACTCATACTTATAACACATGTTTCCTACGTCTTGAAAAGTAAAGAACACATTTCTTCGAAGCTGAGCTATTTAGAGACTACTATAATTATTTTCGAATGGGACATTTCTCCAATGTAACTGTCGAGTTTGCGAGTGTTTTCTGTTTATCATACGCTTACTCCCTAAGAAGACAGAGTTCGAAACTTCCACTGATCAATAAACTTAAAGCATTTTTACAAATCATGTTAAAAATTAAAGGTAAATGACCTTCTATGATTGTGTGGTGAAATATAAATCTATTTTTATTGTCATCTTAAAGAAGGGTGAATAATTGAAAATAACAGAGAAACAACAAGTACAAATAATATATCCGCAAAGAATCATTAAATTCATAAACTCTTATTTAAAGAACATATCAATTTTGTTACATAAATCTATACATGAATCAGTGTGAAAACTGTATACGACATGTATCATAGAAATACTTCCAAAATAGTCAAATCCCATTAAAAGAAAAATGCTCCTTGTTCATGAATATCGGTAAATATCTCATCAATTTCTCAGCGATTTATAAATTTAACAGCAACCTAATTCGCAAAATTTGAGTTTTCTGAAAACTTCTCACTCTTTTTCATGAGCCATTGTTTTAAATTTGGTTCATTTAGACATTTTAGTTGAATTTTCATTGTGAATCTTGAAATGATTCTTCGTTTTGTCTTTACGTCCCCTTTTCGTATTCCACCCTTCGTCCTCTCTCGTCCGTGGCCGCTTCGCCACTGCAGCTCCCGAGGAAATTGGCGCAGTGATTTGTGGCTCCTTCGCCCTACGTGACCTAATAACGACCCCCCATCCCTTGCGCCTTGCATTCGCCCAATCGTCCGCCAGCGGCATATTGCCACCCTACAGCCCTGGCAGGCACCCTTGTTCCGCAGGGAGAGGTGATATTGAACAAGGTCGGATTACAGGAAATTCTAGTTAGCAATTTAAAGGACGTAGCCTTCGTATTCTCGGGCTTAATATTCAGAAAGGGATTGGAGAGCGGGGCACTATCATACGTCCAAGTCCCTCAATATCTAGATCTTCTTTTGTGGTACGTTTTAATTTATTGCTATCCATTCTATTACGTGGAGACAACTTAAGTCAATAAATAAAAAATCATGACACGATTGGAGATAAAACCTGTTTTCATTGCCACTGTATGTGAATCTAATTATTTTTCGAATTATCCTTACCACTATTGACTAACCTTTTCTAATGTTGTCGTCGTATTTGTATAAAGAGTGCTTAAGAAGGATCGGGGTCCATGACTTTTGTGTAATGTGATTTAATGTTACCGGAAACTTATTTGTTCGAAATTTATTTAATGTCGTTTCATTTTTTTTGTCGAATCCTAATATTCCGACATTCCACGAAGTTTTCTTTACGTACAATACTTCCCATCTTGCTGTCAATCCGTAGCCACGTGGAAATGGGTGTGTTTCAAATATCCAACCTCCTAACTTTTCATCCCGTTTCTAATTTCTTTAATACTGTCTATTAATTACTTGAATTTTCTTTTCAGTTATTATTTCAGAACTTAATTTCAGAGCACATCCATGTCTCATATCCGTCGTTTGTACTGTGCTTTTTCTATCCCGCAATATCAGATAATCTTAAAATAAATGTGCACGTGACTCCACTGTGGTCTTACATCTGCACATGTCGTCGTATATATATTGAATTATGTCGGGTAGATATATGTATCTCTTAGATCTTACACGAACACCACAACTGTTATTCTTGGTTTAAACCACATTCTTCTCTTTACCACAAATGCAATTAAAGAAAATGTGACCGGGGGACGGGGAACAACTTTGAAATTTATCTTTTCATATTTCAATACTTACAAAATTGTCAATAAAATATCATTATAGACGAGGAGGTGAGACATTTGAAAGGATATCACATTTTTATAATTTTGAATTTAATTCTCCTTAGGTTTGACAATTGTCTTTATATATAAATATATAAAAGTTTATTCTGGATGTTAATATACATAACTTTAAAACTTTTCAATTAAAAAACAAACAAACAGAAGAAACTACCATATTTGAAGAATCGGTTTCGGCATTCGCCTTCCTCAATCACGTAGATAGTCGGGTCGTTTCCACCACCATTTGTACTGTGCTTTTTGTCGGGTCGTTTTCATCATCATTTCACCTCATTCGCATGTCATTCTTGTCATACCCATCATGTACTCCTGTACTCCAGAAGAAACTCTGACACGATATCATCAAGTAGATTGTCACGTACTTACGCAGATCTACGTGACTGAGGCAGGCGAATGCCGAAACCTATTCTTCAATTATGTGAGTTTCTTCTACGATATTCTTTTTCATTAAAAGTGAAAGAATTGACCATTCCATTTCATTACCTCTGAGATTTCTCTCACAACTCGACTACATGTCCATACAACTGCAGAGCATATAATTTGATAACTGTTGAAATCAGATTGAAAATTATTTTTCAGAAGAGATTTTATTAGGTACGTCAAAAGTTCAGGGACTTTAAATGCTCAGAGGGAGTTACGAACATAAATTCTTAGTTCCTTCTGTCTCCTTCGAGTCCCTTAAGAATATATACAACGATCCTAGTGTCCCCCCCACCATGCAGGTGCAGTTGAGTGCTTTCAGGACCGCCTGCTATTGTGGCTTGATCTCCCATAACGTAAAAACGACACATTTGCAGTTGTACCTCAGTTGTGTGGAACAGGGAAACATAACAGGAGACCAAGTCAGACGAATAGGCAGCATATAAAATAATTGTAATGTTTTTGGAAGCCAGGAATGATCAAACAGGAGTGATGTGTTGGGTGAAGTGGAGTAAGCTCTGTTTCTGTTACATTGAAACAAAAATTAGCTTGACTCTCTCCAACCGTTCTACTATCCCAAAATATCAATTATAGTTTGCTCCCCCTTCGCGAGGATAAGCGCACAAACTTTATAGCCCAGTCAATAAAGGTTTTTAACGGGAAAAGAATGGCGTAAAGCTGAATATTTCCCTCCTGATAGACCACTTCCCAAAGATATTCTCTAAGAATCCCCCTGGAGATTAACCCACCAGCCCCCCTCAAAGTTGTAAAATGTGAACATTTACGGAAAATTCATTATATCTGTTACTAAATATCAGATCGAGTTCTAATATTTTTTGTTTTATTTATTATTACATAGGCTATAATATTGATTATATTCAGTTTTGCGGTAAAAAAATTGTTTTCCATCGATTATAAATATATTGGGGAAAAAATCGATTTTTCACATTGACATTTTTGGTTTTTATGAAATATATTTTATATGTGAAATTATATGGAAAAAATCTTCGTGTAAAAGTTATAACTTAAGGTTGTTTTAATATATTGATACCAATTTTTATGTATTTATGTGAGATACCAACGCTAGAAAGAGGGATGTAAGCAAGAAAATGTAGTATGCGTCATGGCTGTCTTGTCACCACGTACCGCGTCATATTGGTTTTTCAAAATTACTGCTTTGTGTTGGCTGTGAAGGATCAGTGACTTGTTCACCTAATAACAAATTGAAATTGTATGTTTATTTAGATTTGCCACAAATGTTTATGCTTGACATTGTTGCTTAAATAAACTTACAGTTGATATTGATGAATGTTGATTTGATAATTGACTCAATTCTAATTCACGAGTTACCTCATTTTGTTCTTGTGGTACACTGGTACTATATTGGAATCATCCATTTGTTTATACAATTGAGTAGCTTGTTTTCTTCAAAAATTTTGTATGAATACGAATTATACTTCTTCTTAAAGTCAGATGTTACAGCTCACAAAGAATTTTTAATAAATTTTGTATGCTTTTCGAATTGACTTCGTTCGTAGAATGTTAGAAACTTTGTGTGTGTGTGTGTGTGATTTGAGCACATGGTTTCAATATTAATTCTAGTTCTGCGTTTGATTAAATGTCTGTCTCTATGGGAAAACATATCTTTAGTCTTAAATTTGCTATCCTGTTTACATCGATATTTACAATTTTGTAATGAACAAGAGACAGCGTTGTTCATGACGATGAAATTTGCTCAGTTTCGTTACACAATATAAATGAAATCAACGGCTGACAGCTCAATTTTCAAGTTATGTGGAAAGTTTGACATTGACACAATGAAATAACATCAGTTAATTCGATTCATAACTCGATCGATAAGTATCCGAATACATAGATGTTCGTTAACTATGTCAATATTTTGACATTGTGACTCACTAGATTTGAAGTTTTGTTGATATATGAGAGGGTATGCGAGAAGTTTGTTGGTTATTTATGCCGTATGAGCATGTGCTGGTGTACTTACAATGTTTAGAATGATGCATCGATTACACTAGTTCTTTCCTTCTGCGTTACGCTGTTAGCTTATTATCCATTCTGTTTATATTTAAAATATTCATTATAACGCTGTTTCATCAATTATGATACATTAAAAACTGCGAATCATAACTATATCGTCCAAAATGAAACATTCTATTTGAAGAATGGAGTCTAGTTTTACAAGAGTTCTGTAGTTTTCCAAAGATTTCGTTAGAGAACTTTCTTAATTGTGCGGAAAGGCAAGGCAAATTTCGTAATGTTCTGTTCTCTGTTAAGTTTGATAATGGTTTATATCGATTACGTTAGAATTTACAAGTCTATTTATTTCAAAACCCTCTAACCTGAGGCATTATCTGTAGGAGACCATACAACCTCAAGCTTGTTTTATGCAAATATTACTCCCCCAGACATTTTATTTGACTTGTTCATAGATATTAGTTAGTTCCTTCATTTGAAAAAAGGCAGGATATTCAAAAACAGTCGCCAGGTAGCTCATAGCATCTTAATTAAGACGAGCGGGTGTCCGTCCTGCAGTCGGGGTCTCTGCCGCGAGCAACGGACCGACGTCATCGTTGAGGCGATCAGTAAGCCGCACGCTTGCCTAATGAGCTCCAGCATTCCGACGTCGCCGCCCACCGATTAGCTCCCGCATGCCACCAACGCTGCCCGTGTTACGTACGCCTCGTGGCCAACTAAGGAAACTTTTTCTGAGGTCCGGCACGAGTGATCCGCGGATGAAAAGAACAAATTGTTGTCAAGGGTGGTCCGAATACGTAATAGAAATTCGGGGAATTGAAAACCCTCAAAGAAATGAATTAGCTTTACAACACCTGTAAGTATAATATACTAGCTGATTACCCGGAGTTGCCTTGGATTTTTCTTACTTGTTGAACCAAACTTATTTTACTAAGGAAAAATAAAATCTATCTATTATGTAAGAAAAAAATAATTTTTCTTACTGCTTTTTAAACAAATATACAGCATTCTAATTTAACAAATTCATTATAATACAAAACTTGATTGTATACACCATTATAGGTTCATTTCCAGAAGCAAGAATTAATAAATCCTTGGATGAAATCACTATTGAGCAAACAACGTTAAATTGTCCGTGAGAGAAACAAATCGAAACGTCACCAATTAGCGTGGCACACCACTTCACCATTAGTTACGGGGTATTGAACCCCCGTATTTGCTGAGCTTGTACTTATACGATACTGCATCACTGTTTATCTTAAAGGACCCGAAATTAATGGATTGAACCAGTCTTTTTGGGTTAAATATTTTTATATGACCCACTCTTTCTACTCCACCCGTGGAAGTTCTAGGGCTGTTTAGATCCCCTTCCAACCCCAACTCTGACATAACATAGTCTATTCATCTCAGTATGCCAGGAAGAACGAATCCATTGGCCGGGTGACGCACCGGTCGAATTTTCGTTTCAGAGATGAGACAACGGCGGCAGGGCGCCTGCGCCAGTTCATTAAAACGCTTGTAAAATCTAAACTAATCGTCCAAATTTAACGATTTTAAGGCGTTTTTTATCTTCGTCATATGCACTTAACAGAGAATACGTTAAACTTGACTTCTTTCTAAACTAAGATTCAACAACTCATGAAAATTCGAATGAAATCCTTTATCAGTACTAACAAGAAAAAAATTCCGAAGACATAAATCTATGAGAAATCAGAAAATGTTAAAAAGTATTGTCCCCTAGATACTGTTAGATACTTTTTTAATCATACATAATAATTGTATAAATTATAAAATTTCAGTCAAAAAATAGCAATTTCACCCCACCCCACGTAAACTGCATTTTTTTAAAAAGCTCATCATGATGAAATACTTAACATATTATCCCAAAATACTGTTCACACAAACGCACTTTTTTTACTAGTATATGTAAAAGGGAAATGTAGCGTGCTTTTGAAGATTATCTACATGGAGCGATAGGAGGTAAGAGTTGGATTGTAGGTTATTCTTAGTAGGTGGGCTTACTGTTTTTGGTAGATTTGCCGGGTTTACCAACAACTTGGTTCACGTGGAGAGGTTAGTAGGAGTTATTGATACTAGGAGCAGTAGGAGGTGGATAGAAGAATTAAGGTTTGTTTTCCAATAGTCACAACTTTATGAACTGAGACATTCATGTGAAAAGCTACAATTTTTTTTGCTCCGTCGGAAATGGATCCCGGGACGACTTGGTGATGAGCTAGCGCGCTAACACCGTAGTCACCGCTTGGGCTACAAAAACACTTGGTTTCGAGAATTCACCCATTCTCAACACGTCTCAAAGCCCGGTTATTATTTTACTTAGACACGCCAGAACAAATGAATCAGGCGGTGGTGTAACCTTCTTGATATTAGAGATGATATCAAAGCAAGAGTAAAATCAACCTCTTGTCGGAATGCACCGGGGATACAATATATTTTCGTGAAAATAAATGTTAGAAATAAAAAATGTTGTGTTTGAACCGTGTATTGGCCACCCAAAATAGGAAATTTACATGAATTGCAAGAACCATTATCAAATAGCCACTCAGTATCAGAGCATAATTGTCACGAAAGATTTTAACGAAAATCTCATAAACTAATGCAGTACTGAAATAGTCTTTCGCAACATGTATTTGGACTAACTATTGTTTAAAGTTAAACCCCACCCGTATTAGCGGCAAAACCGAAACATGGATTAATCACATCATCGTTTCAAATCCATTAAATGATCTCTCTCCTACGGTCAGTTTCCGGTTTCCGGTATTTCGAAATACGATCTCATATACGTAAATAATTTCTCTAATTGTCCAAAATATGGATCCAAGTTATTGCACCACAGGGATTAGAGTCGAATTGATAAAAATCACTTACTCGGCATCGTTTACTCCGGTCCGTAGCAAAACGTTTATTACGAAGTTACTATCGACGATGAAGTAGAAGTTTTTAAAGTAGTGTTACTAGTATATTCGATAAACGTTCCCCTAAAAATGGGCATCGTATAACTAAACCCGGGACTCTGTGGCTCACAGATAACATCAAAGATGAAACACTGTGATGTAGCCTATTTGGTACAGCGTATTAATCAAACGAATGAAATAAAAATCTGACAAACTAAGACGCCTTGTCATCCAAAAGACCCGGAACGCCAAAATAAGACACTTATATTCTAAACTGAGACAGACCAAAAATCTCTCCGTAAAGATCTATAATCTATAGGACTCTATAAAAGCTCTGATTCGATAGATATACAAAATAATTATTCAGAGAAGCTAAGGGTATATCACCGAGCATAAATGACACACTGAAGAACTGAAACAGTCACTAATTTAAATTTACCGATGAAATCTATTTCAGATGTGTCTAACCTGTTGAAGTTGCTAAAATAATTAAATTATTTAAGTCAAATTCCAATGGCCGAGATTTGATAAATGCTAAAGAGCTCAAATTTATTTCGGAAATTTCCCAGCAAATATTATACATATTGCCTTTATAACCAGTGCTTATCCTGAATCGTGAAAAAAGTTTGATTCCTCCAATTCCCTGTTTTTATAGTTTAATTTATTATTTTAATTCTATTAATTATTACAATTTAATTATTATTGTAAATTCTCTTTTTTGGTGTGTGTATCATTTGTACATGGTTTGGCGGAAGAACAGACCAAATGGTCTGATCTAAACGAAATATATATTCTATTCTATTCTACTGTATTCTATTCTGTTCTTATCTAAAAGTATAAAATTACAGTAAAAATAATTATATAAATAGGTGTTCAGTAATATAAAGTATCCTAAAACTCGGCGGATAATTTAAACATATGGATGATTCACCAAAGAATTTTTTACAGAGAAAAAAGCGTGGTATAAATTTATTATGTTTAGATTTTTGACAAACAGTTGCGTCAGAATAAAAAGCAGATATGGTTTAAGTTGACATGCGCGTAACTCCTTGTCAGCTTCAAGACTGTGAACATTCGTGTTATAAAAGCATTACCAAGAAAAATATTATGTGCATAAAATCCATAGAAAATTTAAAACAAATAAATAAATGAATAATTAATTAAAATAGAACATTTAAAGAAGAAAAAATAAATATAGTGATGTGAATAATACCAACAATAATTCTAGCAATTCAATGGAAAAGTCAAGAATATGTTGAAATTAGATACGAACAAAATCATTATTGATACGAAAATGTGTTTTGTAGAAAGTGCTTAAATTACTCAAAATTAGCTTCTGTAAATATTTTTAGCGCGGTGGATGGAAATATTAAAACAAGACATTACGTCTGCTTATGTTGAATAATGGTATAAGTGACACAGATACACAGATAATTTCCCATGTAATTGATGATCCGACCTCTCCTAGTTGTTGGTTTAGTTTTTGGTCCGTTGATTGGTTATTTGTGTAAATTCTGTGCACCATGTACATAAATGCTCTCCGCAATACCGAATATTCAATTATCAGACGTCATGCCTTTCTGTGTGAGATGTGATAAAAGCTTACACATTGTAATGTTTTTAAAATTTGATGATAGAAAATTGTATCTAAACTTTGTGTTACAGCTTTTAATCGGTTTTATTTGTGTTTTGTTTAGTTGTTTTTTTTTTAAATTGCGACTTAACGTCAACCACTGAATAAATTGTCAACTTAACTTAGTCGTTCTACCAATATGGATTCAAATACGTCAGTGAAATGGGTAACAGAGATGATAAGAAATTACATTTTCACACGAAGTGGAAGAGGATTTCCGATGAAGATCCCTTATGGTGAGGTAGCTGTTGGCGCAACGTGCATTGTCCCTCGATTTTAATAGGCGCGCCCGAGAACATGGAAACACACTCAGCCGATTCTGTTCTCTCCCTTTCCGTACTTCCTACTTCAACCCCTATCTTACCCCTTCGGTTCGTCTCGTCATACTCGTTCCTCATCCCTGTCTCATAACCAGGGCTCGGGTTTCACATGTTTTGCATTTATTTTTATGACTTTCTACTGCGTTGAGGAAGGAATTGCTAGTATTATTATTACCGTAGGAACATTTTAATTCAATTTAATAGTGCATATGAATGCATATTCTTGAAGATTTTTGTTTGAACTCTCTAATTTTTTGGTTAAAGTACTGTAATTTATGAAAATTTACATGTTTATTGTTGAAGTACGACTAGTGTACTGTACGAACGAGCTCAGTATTATTAAAGTAACTCAATTTACACTTGTACTATCTTATAAGTAATGAGTAGACACGTACGTAACGTATTTTACAGTACATATTTCGGATTTTTATGTGTATTTAATTGGATTTTCAGTGCATATTTTGGACTTGTTTCCGATTTCTTCCGATTGTGCATGTTTTCCGATTTTTTGTTCAATCGATCCGAACCTTGCTCATAATAACGTTCTTCTCTCTCATCTTGAGTACCATTACATTTTTGCTTCAAAAGTATTCAATTTACCTATAATATTTATTTTGACATTTTGTTTGATAAATGTTTTGAAATTTTTAATAAAATTTTCGAAAGAAATGAAAGTTTGAACATACAATAATTTTACAAAGAGAATCCCTTCTAACTAATTAATTTTCTGCATATTTTTATTTTAATTTGAGCGTAATAAGTAATTTATGACCAAAAGTGTAGTTTTAGAACGCTCTGACAAACAAGAAACTAAAAAACAAAAGTTCTCAAAATATTTAACCTCGGAATATTTTTTATTAATATTTAAGATTCTACTTCGACCAGCGAAATGAATGGGAAAAGTAACATAAATAAATAAGGGAACAAATACACATTTGCATTGGAAATAACTCATTTCACAATTCAGAAGTAAAAGTTATTCAAACCCTTCATGAACCAGTGTCATAAAGGACCGTCTATGAAGTGTCTCCTCGTATGAGGATGCGAGTCTCAAGGGGATGCACGCGACATCTGCTAGTTATTTGTAGAAAGGCACAGGAAATGACCTACATTCACATATGCCCCCAGCACATTCTCCGTTACTTCGCTTTGAACTTACCATTTGTGAGGGATGTATTTAATTGCATTCCTATTTGCAGAGAAATAACCATGAATCCGTAGTTAGCAGAAGTATAATTAGTGCTAGAAATGTTGTTCGAATTTCCTCATTAATTATTTATCATTTGTTTCATTTTTGTATTTTTAAATGTTCAATAAAGTTATTTTAATTTAATCTGGATTTTGAATGGTAAACAGTAAAAAAGCATCTTCTGGAATGTTTCCCTTGCATGACATTATTCTATAGGTAATCTAAAAAAATGAATATTATTATTCTCTAAAATCAATCTTAATATTTTTTATGTTTGTTGGTATTTCGGTTCCTAAGATTCCTGATGGCCGGAAGAAAATATACGAGATTTCTTGCACCTTCTTCATGAATACTGTTATTTTAAGTACTCTTGATTTTTTTAAGTATTCAAATTGCTGAACTAAGTACAGTTTTATTTCACGCCCTACTCTCTTCGAAATATGTTTCTTCTGATAGGTCCTCCAAATGTAAGGTAACTTCTTTTATGGCGATATCCACTTTTGATTTCTCTGCTGGGATCCTTGCGGTCTACGTTACTTTTATTTCATGTCGCTTAGTAATCAACTATTCGCGATCTAATCAGAATGTGTTGATATTTCCAATGTTTCTTTGATTTGCTCCTAATTGCAATGTACCTCGAGAATATACAACGCGGATAGATGAGACATCTGTACAATGAAGGGAAGAGGAATAAATATTGATGAAACTTCGTCATTAGTAGGTTTAGTTATGAAACAAGAGTTCGCATCTCCATTAGTAGGCGTGTTCTAGAAGATATCAGGCTAATAAAAGGAAGTACAAAAATAACGTATTTTATTTTTTATTAAAAATGGGAGTTGGAAGAGATCTCGGAGATGATAAGAAACAAATACTAGTATTGTACCAATTTTCAATATAGCTGCATTGTGTTATTGTAGAATAGCATAATTATTCAAATAATAAGGAAATAGTTTTTCGACGCTCGAACACTTTAAGACTTAATATATTTAATTGCCTTAGTAATTATTATTGAGATGTCTTGGTTAATTAATTTGCAACAAATTTATGAAAACATTTTGTACATTGATTTTAATTTAAATATGAAATAACAAAAATAAAATTAATTTTTCTCGCATTTAAAAATAATTTCATTACGAGAAAGTATTTGTGTATATTACTGTGTATTAATAGGTGAGCAGTTAAATGTATAATTAGTTTTCTAGTGCTATCAAAGTAACTTGAGTTCGTAAATATTTTGTTTTGTGACTCAAATAACTCTTCAGAGAAGAATTAATTGTAAAATGGTAAAACAAACTTAGGAGGTAATATTCCCTTAAGACATAGTAATCTATTGTGAAAATGTACCACTTAAAGAGAAAATTTGAGATAAAATTACATGAAAGAAAAGGTATGACATGTGATGGGAAAGTGTTGTGACACATGAAGAATAAAATAAGTGACGTGTGCCATGTGAAATTAAAAAATGAAAAATATTCATCAGAAATCCTTTGGTCGCATCTACCCCAAGTTTTGAAACTCCCGCCCCTTTCGTAATGATGACGTACGCCAACATCGCATCGCTGCGACAACTACCGCCACCGCCACCATCACAGCTGCTACCGCCGCCGCGACCCGCGATGTGAACTCAAGCAAATCTGACCAGAGCCAATAGGTGACTAAGGCGGCGACAGGTGACGAGCTTCGCTGCAGCGACGGAGGGATGACAAAGGTTTGAAGAGCGAGTCTATACCGGCTTGCAGAGAGAGATAAATAGAGATCGGCCGTCGACGAAGGGAGAGAATGAGTGAGAATCAGAGGGAGATTGTTGTGGTATTCATATTAATAATCTGGAAGTTGTTAAACGTGTTGAATTTATGAGTGAGATGGAACTATTCTGAAACTATTAAAAGTGACTGAATGACTGGAAATTCGCACGTAAAGGACTCGAGCTCACACCCGTTCCGCATTACGATGGAAAATATGTAGGAGAATCAATATGTATCTGAAAAGTAACTTTACTTAGCTCAGTCGTAAATTTTTTTCAACCAATGTTCATATTGTTTTCATAGAAACTCCATTTGTGTTAAACAAAAGAGAAAATCAATTAATTTCTATATCTGATTAACTGTATTATGATATTCCAATTATTTTGGAGTAGTGAATATGAATGGGATTTATGAAATGCTATGATGTTATTAAGACGTCTTGTGTAAAAATTGTTAGAATAAAATAAAAATTGTTATAGTATATAATCTGTTAGTGCATACACAATTGATTTTCTCTTTTTCCCCCTAAGATGTGTTGTAATACCTTGAATCATATTTCTTAATACTTTTGCCATAAAGAAACTGTCTCTCTAGCCTTCCTTATTCAACTTGCCGTCCTTAATATTTTAATAACTTAGTTATCTATTGTGCATGAGTAAGTGAACGTGATTTTGAAGAAGAAGAAAGATAAAGAATGATTTATCAGAGTTTACAATGGTCACCTAAATATTTCGAGGTACAAAATGAAGAGTTCATTTACCATATTTTATATTCTTAAATAAAATCATCGTCCAGAAAAAACGTATTGTATACCTCTTTTAACACTCCTTGAATAACGCACCTCCAATTATACATAATGACTCACATCCCATCCCACCCGCATTAATTACGTAACGCCAACCGTACCACCCTCACCTCCTTCAGAAGAGTTTTTGTCGCTTTTGGGAAAGTGATAGGACAAATTTTGATATTCTGACTCAAGGTGGTATGGGCGACCTCAAGACTGTTTTTGAAAGAATAATTATAAATGTATCAACTAGTCTAATAAAATTTGTACCTTGCTAATATTTGAGTAAAACATTCTTGGATTCTCATGAAAAAAATGTGAGGGGCGGTTTTTAAATAAACTCCTGCGTGATTTCATTTCATGGAATCAATATAAAAAATCACACATCACAAATTTTAATATAGAAAAGATTACTATGAACTTTTCCTTGCCTCTCTGAACAATGAAGAAAATTATTCAACGAAAACTGTCGCAAAACTGAAGTTCTCAAGCCGAATAAGACTCTATTTTTTTAATAATGTTTCAATTTAAACTGTATAATTACTTATTATTACACTGTATTATGACTTAACTATTAGTACACCATAATTCATGAATTAGTTGTAATGAATATTTTTAAAAAGTACAGAAAAGTATTATTAAACGTTTCATAAATAGAATGTGCTTGACTGGCGCCTGACATGCTCAGTGAGTTACTCATACTACCTCAATTGTCCTTGCCCATTGCTCAGTGCTCTAAATGAGCGCTTGAGTACATTGATTACAGTAGCTTTACGCGCTCATGCGCCTACCGACTGCGCCATCCCGTTCGCCTCCCGGGCCCGTCTACCATTCTCATTCAACTTGTCGTGTTTCAACAGTCGGTAGGCGCATGAGCGCGTAAAGCTCAATGTCCCGGGTTCGAATCCCGGTCCCGTCTCCCATTTTCATTCGACGTAACATGATTATCTGTTACCTGGCGGTGAGGTTCACCGCAATCTAGGAGATTTCTATGTTTATTACAGTAATAAACTTTACGATTAACAAGCATCCTAAAAAAAATTAGCGTAACTCCAAGACTAACGCACTTTAACGCAGGGCAACGATCTTTCAAACCCCACTCCACTCCCACCGCATTACGTAATTTACAGACACGTTTTACGTATTTTTCTTTAAATTCAACATGACAAAATTGAAAACGTTTTGCTCCAATATGCGAGGCAGTCATTCCTCTTCGCATAAATATAGCGGTAAGAGCACGGTGTGTATGGGTGTTTATACAGAGCAGTGGAAACCTCGGCGTTTTACATACGACTTGTTAGTTTAAACATGACTTGAAGTTTGCCTTCCCTTGGTGATAGGGAGGGGGGATTCTGCAAACATTTCCAGTTGATTCTTCCGACAGCGCAACGGAGACGCAGTGTGATCACTTGCATATGACTGAAGTTCCACCATTTACATGCAACGGAGTTCAAATAGAATACACTGTTTGCATCGGGTGGAGCTCCGTTTACTCCGCGAGGTAACAAAGGTTCTTATTTCCGCAAGGCTGAACGGGCAGGAGCCATACAAGCCAATAAAACCTTGCCTTCGAATGTTCCCATATTGCGTATGACAGCGCAAGATTTTAACAAACTTGGAACATTTACGGGGAGCGAGTTTGACGCAAGGAAGCACGCGGAATTATCCTGTATACTAATAAACTGTATATAAAGGTAGGATTGATATGCGATGGTAAACGATTAAAAATGTATTGCTTAACTTCCAGTCATGTTTCACATTTTTACAATTTTTACCCTCCATTTTATACGTTATTAGCTTACCCAAACCGGCGTCTTAGAAATTCCGGAACCCACTACCCACTGGGAAACCCAAGGGCGCACTTAAGGGTTTGATTAGGGAAAGTTTGACATTATGTGTGCAACAATGAACTTTCCGTTTATTCAGTTTTTCTTTTCGCTAAGTAAAATAATTTCTTTCACACATGCAGGTTCAGATGTTTCTTTGGATTTCCTTCAGACATAATATGACTTTTCATAAACTCACTTGGTAAGGACCTAGAGGCGGCAGCCGTGTGGTAGCTTTTCGTCGGCTTTTCAGGAACAGGCAACTTTTGCTCTCAAATCGAGAAGCTTTTTGCCCGAGGGCTCATTGTGTGTAAGTCGAAAAACGCTGAACAATTTTGATGAGGCTCAAATGAAAGAAAAGAATTTACAACTTTATATTAATTTTCTTATATCTCGTATTTCCTTTGTTATAAACGATATAGCTTATCTACATTTCCACTACGAAGAATCAACAAAAGAATAAATTGAGAAAAAAAACGGGGAAAAAATTGTGGAAATACGACCAAATTCAATTTCTAACAAACGTTGCAAAATATAATTTGTTCAACATTTTCAATGAATGCGTCTGCCAAATTTGGGGAAAGGGAGGAACCCATTGGGAGACCATATATTTCTGAGAATACACTTTGTCAAATCTGAAATAGTTTCTCTTCGAACAATTTGATTTTTTTTAACATTTTTTGATATTTGAAAAATATTTGATTCTAGACACTTATTTCTAAAAAATAGTTAATTGGTATGTCTATGTGTATGAATTTTATGGAGGACTGATACTTTAATACAATTTCGTTGTTGTTAAATAACAGTATTATCTCTGAATGACATGTGAAAAGAATAATTGTTAAATATTCTGTAGACATTTTAACAAGCAGGTAACTACCTTTGTTCTTTCTTTACCAGTGAAGTGTCAAATGTGATTTTTCCTTGGGGGGGGGGCATGTTAAATCGGTCATTGCCTTTGGCTCTTTGATCAGATGGTCACGAGTTCTCTTTCGGGGAGAAAAATTTCATTGTCTTCCACGCGGTCATATACTGCTTGTAACTGAACTTTTGACAATAAGTTATTTATTTAAACAAACACCTACGACCAACTCAATAAAATGTGATTAAATTAATAATAAAAGACTTACGAAAAAAAAATATTTAAAAAATAAGAACTATCGCTCTAAAGTTTTCAAACAATCTTTCGAAATTAATAGAATAAATTGTATAGGAAAACGACTCCGTGATATTTATAAATAAATAAACTCTATTGTCAAAAACAGTTTCAAACTTCGTATGACCACGTGAGGGATAATAAATTAAGTTAATAAGCAAGCAACAAACAAGGATCCATCCAATCAATGTTCCGAGAGTGAAAGGACAACGGAGGATTAAATATTTATAAAAGAAGTTATTTAATAAATACAAACTGTTGACTTTTTATTATTCCAAAATGAATCATACATACTAAAAATACACTAAAATATTAAAGATTAATAACAACAAAAGTATTTATGATGTTCCCGTCTGTGTGAATTTATGAGATCTGCTAGATAGAATCTACTGGAAAGAAATAATAAACTGTTTTGCGAGAAAACCTTCAACCTAATACCAATATTGTAGATGTCTTCAGAAGTGTGGAACAAAATGGAAAGAAACTTAAATAATATAAACAGAAAATATATATGAAATACTGATGTACGGGTTTTTGTAATCATATTAAGATAACATGAATGATTTGCTGATAGTGAAAGACATTTCTATTGTCCTTGTTTCCGCTCACATTATTGTGTAATTTGTTGGGACGGAAATGTACTCTAGAATTACAGTCAGCCCTTATTTACGAACCCGTACTTCCAGTTTCAACGTTAATCATAGTACATACGTCACGCTTTAATTGAATGGTACGATACGCACAACAAGAACAGATTTCAAATGGAGAAAAATGGAAGAATCCAATATTCTTTGCCCCAAGGGTCAGTCATAACTAAGAGAAAGAACGAGTTAGAAAGAAGAAAAATGTAAAAAGAATGTTCGCAGAACGTGTTTCAAAGTATGAAGTACGAACTAGAGAGTTCAAATTTACATATATTTATGTTACCCTCGGGGCCTTCTCAGTCAGTTGTATTTCGAGCTAGTGAGGAATGTTGGAGTAAACGTATGGTTAACGTCAATTGACGATGTATATTGTTTATACTTCACTTCCATAATTGGTATTGTTGTACAAAATGTACAAGACCATTTGTAACCTTTTAAATCTCAGAGATACAATTTTGCTGAAATAATTAAATTTGAATGACTGTTTTTTTCTATATCGAAAGCGATGGATAAAGCGACTTGTGGAGAATCTGCGATGGTTTTTTGGGCAGTACGTGACTATTTTTGTATATTCAGTGACGGTTTGTGGAAAATCTGAGACTTTGTGGATAGTCTGCGATCGTTGGTGGAATAACGGATTGCGAAATGTCTGTAAAGTATTGTGAAATTATGAAATATTGTCTGGTTTGGAAGAATATGATGCTAATTGGACACTTTTGTTATCTATGACCATATCAAAGAAACCCAAAACATACAAAGATATTGATTAAATAACTAATTATTTATACGCATAAATAGATAAACCATAAAAAGTTAACACTCAATTATACGAATCCACTTATATTAACAATGAAGAAAAAGTGTGTTTTATTTGATATTACGAAAAGTAATTGCGTAGTACAAGTCACGCTTTTGATGCTCTTTTTCACCAACACTAATAAATTCGACACTGAGTACAATAATTTATATTTGCATGATGAAAACGCACTGAAAAGAATACCTTGTAATGTATTCACACTCCCATTCATCCTCGTGATCATATGTATTCAAAAATGAGGTAATATCATACATCCTTCTAGCCATACAGGAAACGATGAATCGAATAACAGTAATTGCATTCGGAAATGATATCGTCCAACTAAGGTCAGTGTAACAGCACACCACAAGCCCACATGCGATGTGTTGTAAGCTTTCGGGTAGAAGCGGGATTCAACCATAAACCACAACCTTTATGGTAGAGTTCGCTGCCACCAGCTTGCTTTCTCCAAGCAATCAAACACTCGAGTAATAACAATAAAACATTTAATTCAAATTAAATAAAGCTCTGAATATTTACAAATGTAGACAAACTCGCAAATCATAAATACAAGTTTGAACTTGTTATTACTTGATATTGCTATCTAAAAGCAATAATTACACACAGTTATAACTACTGGTGTTATGAATTAACTCGGAAATCTACCCAGATTATCCGAAGTTCAAAAAGTTCCAAGTTGCTATCTCGAAATAAATAACTGTTCCAAGCTATGTTATTCGCGCCTATAGCA
>NNCF01127291.1:513635-583569 GCA_002313205.1 Laupala kohalensis
AAACTAACCAAGTTACATATTAAATAACTTGCGTACTTCTATACGCTTTCGCACTTGTCTCAAAGTCTGAAAGCCTCCAGTATAAAAGTCACGTAGGAGCTGAAATCCCTCCAATATATATTGAGGCGGAGGTCACGTGACTACCTCTTCGCCCGTTTCCAACACCCCACCTCGGCTTGGTCACTCCTCAGCTTCCGAGAAAAACTGCCTTTTCGGATGAACACTATTTCTGTCAAATGCTGAAATATTCCATACACACTCATTTTCCTTCTCCGGGAGTTCATCTCAGTTTTTCAGAAGTAGAAGGGAGTTCTGCCTCTCTACAATACGAGAGGTCTTAACGCGCACCTTTCCTTGTTTGGGCGGCGACGGGCATGGCTCTTAATCGCCTTTGGTATTTCCGGCGAGCACAGTGCTTGAAAATGTTATTTCAAAATCTGTACTGGCCACGTTGTTACAGTCAGCCACTTTAAAATGAAACGCTCTTCCTACTAATAGTATTTATGTGTTCGATGTTATGGGTAATTAGAAAAATAAATGGCGAAGAAATAGGTCAACATTTAATCTCACGAAATTGGAGTACTCTTAATGGAATGTGTACATTGTACCTGTTGAGTAGAAAGTTAAGATCATATTATGATTTCACTGAACGCATCAGAATTGTGCAAATCAGTTCTTGATTTTCCTGCGAATATCATCGGAAAATTAAATACTAGGTCTCATATTCAAGGAAAAATTTCTCCACAAAAGTTCGTGCACTATTCAAGTAGGTAAACAATACGAGTTTCTATTTTGTCTCGACTCGAAAAAAAAGCTCAACCTTGTCATTGAAATAAAATTCATTTAAATGTGACTAAAATTACGTAGTTCATGATTTCTAAATTAATTTATTTTCTGGTTTGATTAATGCTTAATGCGAATAGAATTAATTGTTTGGGCATTTAATACTGTATGAAAAACAATGAATGTTTCCTTTAGATCAGGAATGTCAAGAGAACGGCACGTGAGCAGAGATGCGTTTCTCCACGTGTCCAAAGATAGATCGAAATCGTGATAACGACTTCTGTTGTCGGATAGCAGGAAGGGGTTAACAAATTCGACCACACTTCCCCCGGCTTCCGCGCAATAAAACTAACGAGTTTGTGGAAGCGTCGAAGAAAATTTCTGAAGGTGAATCATATTTCGGTATTGATTTAAAAAAAATAGTGATTAGTAGTGCGAAAGCAGCACGGGGAATAAGGTACAAAAATCATAAATAAAATGTATCACGCTTTTTTATAGCGCACTCGATTATGCCAATAAATACTACTTTTCCTCATTAGTTATCAAATGTTTCACACGTTGTTCACAAAATACATAAGCTCTAGGTTTATCACCCAGAAAGTATGTTTCAAATTCCTCACGACCTCTTCCGTCCCTCTATGATAGTCTAATGACTCACCCTGTCTGCGACCCGCCTTCGAGGCAGCGCGCCTGGGCGCCCTACCTGATGATGCCGTTCTCTGATGACCGTACGTCCTCCCGTTGACTTGTGTGCTCTAGATTCATCAGATGCAGGTTTTGTATTGGTTGCTTCCATCTACGACACTAAGAATTTCTTCTCAACGTGTGTTGATGAACGCTAACAATAATAAACTATTAAAGAAATTTGAATAATGAAATGATCTAATTAAGGGGGGGGGGAATCTCGTATATTTTTGGCTTCTAAAAGATAGCAATAGATTGATTTTGTTCTCTAAACATTATTGCTTTCCCGGTGTTTAGGAATTCCATTATTATCGTAAAAATTATGTTTGACCGTGAATTATCCTATTATGTAGACTTCTTATTTTAAATGCAATACTGAGTATAATAGAGTTAATTTACAAAATTTTTAATATTTTTTTTTCATTTTTAATATTTCATATTGTGTACTCAAATATTTGTTTTAGAGGAGTTGTATACTTTATTTGTTCAGTCCCACATCGACCCGGGTTTTTCTTTTTTTGCCTTTGGGAACTTCATGGAATGTTTCTTGTCTGCCTTTGGCTTTTTTTGTTCTCGTCATGGTCATATGTAATTTCTGTTCTAGTAAGCTATTTACTTGCAACATAAAATTAATTTCGTTGAGATATCAATACATTAGGTACATATTCAACGTGATCCACTTTCATTTAACATAAACAAACAAGAAACAAGCGTAGAGAGAGGAAGCCGAGAACAGCGTTGTATTTGTCATGAGAGAGACTAACGTCGCCATGGCAACCTAACAAGTGCTCCGCGCCTCTACCTTCCCCTCCTCGTCCCCACCCTCCTTACACGTACGATGTCTCTCGCAACCCTCCCCAACACACACAGAGACACGTGGGGTACGGCGCAGCAGCAGATACAATTACAATGCGCGCCGAAAGCCACGGCGCGTTTCCCGCACCAGGGGAGGTGATGGGAAGGGAGGAGAGGATGAGGTTGGGGACCAGGAGGTGAGGGATGCTCCAGAGCTGGAGGAGAAATGAGAATGAGGGGGTACATCGATACACGTTCTATTCTTCGTAATCCTTTTACTGTATGAGATAACTTTCGATGAGGTAGAAATAGCGACGAGTCGGGAATCGAACTCGAGACTTCAGCAGGAGTCCCGAGTTTGATTCCCGGCTCGTCGCCATATTCACCTGACCGAAAGTTATCACATATCTTCTCCATATGTAGGGTACACGGAAGAAATATACGCTATTACTGTATGATTATCTAACTATACAACAAATCCACTGAAGAATAACAAGAGCAATTTCTGGTGGTACTTGAGACATTAAAATCCTTCGAGAGAATTGTATATATACCTCCACCCTTCGTTAGCCTCCTCTGAACCCTCTTAGATGTATGGCGGACGTTCCCCTTCTGGATGCTTCATATTGGCAACGCCATTATTAACTCGATGCTTATTAGTATACAATGCTATTTCTGAAATATACACACACATGAGAAAAAAAGAGATCTATTAGTGTGTAAATTCAACGCTATTATACCTAATAAGTCTGTCTTCTTTTCATGCACACTCATTTGCAGTAACACCGGAATTTAATCGTAATCATATACTGACTAGAATATTTTTCCTCGTTGCTTTGAAAAATCAACATTTTCATTTCGAGAGCAAAAATGTATTGATATCAACTTTAAAATTATTTATCCGTAAAATATTTTAAATTTATTTTATTGTCTAATTAATGCGATTGATAAAGTTACAAGGAGAAAATAATCACTATTTTATACAGACTGAGTAAGGCTATATAACACACACACACCTGATCCCAGCCGAACAAGAAGGGTGGATTGGCTTCTCTCTGTTTTGTTTTCTCCCGAGATTTGTTTTCTGAACATAATTTAAGACAAAGAGATGTGTGCCTAAAACAAGATAACAAGATGAGGACAGTTCCGAATTTTTAAATCGGAAGTAAGGTAAGTCCAGCGATAAATAAATTAATGAATCATAAACTTAAATCTAAACTGAAATGAAATATTGTATTAAATATCATGATTAATTTAAATTATTTGGATTTATTCTCTTCCAATAAACTGTGTGTGCCCAAGGGTTTCTAGTGAATCATTATTACGATAGCTCACTCGAAAATAATATGCAAAAAATACTTCATCGTAACCTGTAAGAAAATGCAGTTGTATTGCTGTCGGCAGTATCACTATGATCGTGGATATACGCATCTGGTGTTCTGCAGGTTGAGATCGTATCGCATAGGTAATTAATGGCCGCTAGGTTGCGGTGGCAAGTAAAATGTATGGCTCTGACATGGCTGAGGATGAGAGACGAGGAGTCGTATCAGAGTGAAGTACTAATTAAAACGAATAGTTCGTGCTCCCAGCATGTAGCGGGAAGTTAATCCAGCTAATAAACTATTTCGTAAACTTCGAAGAAATGTAAGATCCGGTGCTCGTGAGGTATCTAGCCCACAATCCTGTGTCCAATCCTATCACGTGGTTTCTTCCAGGACATGAAACAAGGATTAAAAATGGTGTTTTATTCACATACGAACAAAATGACATAAGAGTTATTATTTTGGCGGGACGGAATGCCTATTCGCCACTAAATACGTCGCGAGCTGTGCATAGTGTACTCTGGAATTTACTCGTAATGAATTTTCAGTTGCATTTAGAAATAGTACAAGAATAATTAGTTTTTACGTAAAAATAATAAAAGTAATACACAAAAATAAATAAATAAATAAATAAGAGATTGCCGGATATACAAAAAGTAGAAATTTGCTTTGATGATATGCGTTTCATTACGTAAATGAGGCATGGAATGACATGGTATTTCTCGATATAGATGAGGATTTTGTCTCAGCTTCTTCGACAATTCTATACAGAACATCAGAGATGATGAAAATACCAATATATTTGTTAGATTTATATTATCTAGAAGATTCATGTTGGAACATATTGGAAATGAAATATTGATCTAAGAGGTGACAAGAGGTTGTAGTCAAGGATCTTCTACTGATCCTCTGTATTGGAATGTGTTATTCAATAGTGTTCTAAATGATCTAAAGGAACAAAGTATTAATTTTGTGGCATGTCCCGATGATCTTGACGTATTAATAGAAGCAAATAGTAGAACTAAAAGAAAAATTACAAGATGTACTAAAATAATTACCAGCTGTGTGAAATTCAAACTAACTTCGTCTGGAGAAAAACCAAAAGGCAAGTGGGTTGTCTGGACGAAGAGTAAAAGGGATTAAAATAATTTGTTGCAAATTGTGTCAAAATTAAGATATTTACGAATTTTGTGTGATGAGAAATTGAATTTACTTGAACGAAAAAAAGAACATCAGCTTCTACGGGGCAATAAATGAAAACAAATTAGAAACATTCGGATGAATAACACAATAAAGGATTAAGAGCAAAGTGAGAAAAGAAAATGAAGAAAAGCGTTCCAGAGACAAGGTGAAAAGTAAGAGTATTATCATGAGGATGAGTCACCTATTCATCAAGATAGTAATTTTGTAATACCAAGTGGTCAATAATTGTATGGCGGTAAGGAGCAAGGTTGTCTGACAGTGGAATGTATTTTAATGTAAACTACCTACATAAATTGTAATTTCTGAAATAAATAATTGAATTAAAAAGAAATTGAATTGAATTGATAAAGTATGACAAAGTAGAGTAACTAGTTAATGATGTATTATGCTGGAGGTACCGGGTAAGAGATTTGAAATATATATTCCATCCGAAGAAAAATCTTGCCGTAATACAAGGTGTATTGAATGTATGAAATTTTATTCTGATATAAACGAACATAAAAAATATTTTTACCTGTTACCAAAAGACAAATTTTTATCGTGTTGATCGAGTCATCAACAAGCAAGAAATAGAGTTTTCTCTATCTTAAAATGTGTTCACATTAAGTTTTATTTATACCTTCAATATGAAGAATAGAAATATTTTTATTCCATAGATTTTACAAGGTATTTACAAATATATTACCGGAATTCCTAATCATCGTACCTAGTAGTGAGGCCTGGTACAGAAATGTTATCAACATATCAAACAAACAAGTTGTATTTACCTGATGTACGTTTTGGTTTGAATTTGATAGTTCTTATAAAACTGTTTTATTACTTACCATTAAAACTTGTAAATGATTTATTATTGTTTTGTCTGCCCCTCCCCAATTCTCGATGCCATGGGAATTTCTTGAATGCATTAGCTCAAAATAGAGCATTCCTAAAAGGTCCTCATTTAAGGTTTCTCAAAAAGTAAAAATGTCTAATATTTCTCAACTCTTTTTGAAGGTGCGTTATGTGAGATTTCAAAGATAGTTTTTCATCCTAATGATCTCCCAGGAATTTTATTGAGCTTTCCTGTTCTATTTTTGTATAATTACACAAAAAAGTATTAATGTTGCAATAATTTTCAATGTGAAATCTTAGTTCGGAATGAAAAGAAAATCGCCTAAGATCGTTATAAATCAATTTTGTTTTTGACATATCATCCGTTTAACTCTCATCCGTTTCTTGACACACCATTCCTTTACGATGTCCAGATCATTGTTAATTTCTGACTAGTTTGTTTAGCAATGCTTACGCTAAAGAGGAAAGAAATAATCCACCCAATACTAATTAAATGCCGTTCTCATTTTTTAAATCTTGCTAATATTCAAGTACACGATAAAACGTTTTCCGTGTTTTCTGCGACCATATATGTATCGCTCGTATGTTTCTGGTTGCTAATGAGTTTTTGAAAACTCAGATTTATTTTCTATATCATCGGAGAGTTCCACCTTTCGAGACAGAAGGGATTCTAACGGAAAACATCGGATTTTCTCTGGAAATCGCCAATGTTTTGACGCACTGGGTCAAAGCACCGTTTGACTGTCACGTGATTGTGCGGCTTTTTGGTTCAAAGGACTTTCCTTATTTATTGCTTCCAGAGGCACTATAGCAGAAAGGACGCCGTGGTACGCAAAAGGGGACTTGACCACACCTCGCGGAGGACTCACTCAGCGTCAGGGAAAGAAACGTGAGGGTATTCTTTTCAGAACTACTCCTTGGAAGAGGCATTCACCTTGACGGGGAGAATTGTTATTTTCTTAGAAGAAAGTATTTAGAAAATGTGAAGTGGCACCCAACAACGAAAAGACGCACTTGTGTTTTTTTCCCTTACTCCTATAACTGAAAAAAATATCTTAACAACAATTCGCTCGGCTATACAGTACGTTATCCTAACAGCAATTCTGGGATTGCATTGAAAGTACTGTCGGTATTTCCCTAAATATTGTGCCAAACGTTTTCGCAGTGGCGTCGGTCTCCATTGGATTTATATTTATCTTACGGCATTGTTGTTTTGTTTGACCTGAGTGATGCAAAAGACAGATATAGTACATTCTCCTACAATTTTGTCTACTTATGTATTTTTTCTTTAAAACAATTTTGCAATAATTGAAACCACGATTATATCTCGTTTCATCCTAAACACCAACTAATATATGATTATCATAATTAAGAAATAATGCTATATCAAGCGCTAAATTGTTACACTTGCTGATAAATATGTCAAACACTCAATATCAAGTTAGGAAGTTGCCTTAAATATTAAAACCTCCTGTAAATATTAAAACATCTGTAAGACCGAAAGACCAATTGGAAAGTAATTAATTGAAAATAACTATTTATCATATAAGTCAATTGAACTGTTTACAAAGTAAAGATTTATGACGTACAATTGTTGCACGTAATAGATATTGGATTCTTCAAATAATTTAATCTTCAGATATTGAGGGACTTATATTACACACACTAATTAGAGGCAGTTGACAGCTTGACATTCTTTGAAGAATTCTAGAAGCACTTCTGCCCGTCATTTATCCTCTCTCGGTCTCTTTAAGATTTATGCCAGCTAGTCACTAACTGAACACTTATGGCACTAACTGGTAGTATTATTTTATTCGTTCCTATTGGAACATAGCGTTCTATTGGCATGCAATGTTTTTGCAATCTCATAATAAAATGAGACTAATAAGTTCGAACAGTACAAACACAGTGAAACTTCTGTATAACGGATTCACATGGATCTCAAAATGTGTCCGTTATTGACAAATATCCACTTTTGGGAATTTAAGATTGACGAAGAATAAAATGACGGGGAGAGAAATAAAAGTCACTTTAGAGATACGTTCGCTATTGAGTCCGTTAAGGGAAATTTCATTGTACTCAAATTACCTTAAAATGATTCATTTCGTACACTCTAATTTTGCAGTAACCCCACTTAAATTGCATTTGGGGTTTATCGTAATAAAATATTGTATATTCTCTAATAAATATGTCAAGATGATGTGATGGACGCAGCGAACACAAGGGTTGCAACCACTCCATTTCGGAAGGCCACAGCGGGGAGTAGGGAAAAGGAGGCACACAGGGTGCACCGGGTGGCATCAAGAAGCAGAGGAAGGAGACCTTCAAGGCTCTAAACGGCTTACAAGGAGATTTATGGCTGATGTCACATCTGCGTTTTCTCCATCCCGCTCCGCTCGTGCAATGTCACACCTAGCGGAGCGAGCGTCAGTGGGCAGGAGATGGGGAACGTGAGTAGGGGTGAAAGGAACAAGGTCACTTCAGAACGATAACACACATACTTCGCGCAGGTCTTGTACTCAGCATCCATGCAACTGCCCGCTAACTGCACAGTGCTTTTATTGTAAAACACACAGTTATATGTAATGCAAATGTTTAAAGTAATAGTTATTGTTTACTGTGCAATAAACACCACGGTAACTATTTTCGTATTTTATAAATAATAGAAATAGACCTACTACACATAGATTCCAATATACAGTAACGGTTAAATAAACTTACATAAGAAATAAATAACAACGTACGACATTTTTACGGACGATTACGATATATATTGTGCTAGTTGTGCGTAATATGTTGCTTCATTCATGTTTCTCCTTACATTTGTTATCACCTAACGACTACTCAAACCACGATAACTACCTTCCAAAATACTTAACATGATTGACTAAATATATTTTGTTTAAAACAGTTAATAATAAGTAGTAATATAAATTTTTAATTTACGCTTTGAATAATGCCAATTGTAGAATAATCTTCCATCAATATTCAAAAATTCATATAATATCATATAATTTTGATAATCAAAAGCGAACTGTACAGACAAAATTTCCCAATGTTTTAAAACTTCCGTACTCGACAAGTTTCTATTGCATTTCTAGGAAGTCGTGTTTAGTTCGTTTCAATTACACAGATAATCAAAAACACAACATAATGCAAATTCACAATGACACAAAGATTCACAATGACTTCACAAAAATAGTACGACATAGAACTCAAATTGAGGAACAAATATTACATATAATTGAAATGTAAAGCTTTAAAATGTAAATGTGAAAATGCGCATTTCTCTCTTTTTAACTAAAATCACGCCAACATTTTTGACAATTACACAACGAAAATCTGAAAAGACTAAAATACAAACAGAAGAATACACGAAGAAGTCAAAAATAGTAAAACACGAAAATAAGAAAGCTTCAGAAAAACGAACTCCACAAAACGTTTTTTATACAGATATGAGGAAGCACTAGAACAAATAGTGATATCATAACTCAGTATTGCAATAATTAATATGAACATTGATATAATTAATAATCAGTTCGTAGAAATTGAAGGAAATTATATTCAAAGGAAGCACCGTGAAAGAAACCACCCGCCGTCTTCCTCGCTTCTCTCAATATACCCATCTATTTACACTTGTGACCTTCAGCAGGCGACAAGGTCGCGCAGGAAACAGAGGAGATCTCCGCTCCACGCCCGCTAGATGTGACATCGCCCATAAGATAACACAGGTCGGCGGAGAAAAGGCTCCGCTCCGCTCCGCAGACGCAGATGTAATATAGGCTTATGGCGTACAGAGCTTACGATGTATTGCCACCTTCTACACTCCCTCCCCGTCGTAAGTAGCATGTTAGGGGAGCGAGGGGAAGTTTCATATGTTTGTTACTATTCAGAAGTAACCATGCCTCAAATTTGATATAAATTGTAACTATGGACAAGCTTGAGTATATAATATTCCACACTCACTATGGATGCTATATTTGGATAAAAAGCATTTTAATTTAGTTTTATTGCAAAGGTGCATTTAATATTTTGAAAAACGAAATGCTTGTAGCAAAAATTTGAAAAACGTATTTATTAATATACTCACTTTTGCCAGACCCTTTTTTAAGTCTTGAGACATATAAACATACAATAAAGACAAACCTCTTTCTCATTTGTAAACTTTAATTCCTTGGAAAAATAACAAGAAAGCGAATCAAATTGAATCTTCATAGAGGAATAACTTACCAATGGAAGTAAAACGACTTGACACACACATCGATGCTCCGCGTCTTGCACTTGTGTGGTATGAAGGGGGAGAGACTGATTCAGATGTAAGGATGCTAAGCATGGATGACAAGATTTCACAGTAGTCGTGCAAGTTCATTCACACCTTCCTTAGGTTTCACCACCGGCATTACATTTTCTTCGGTTAATGCTCTTGCGGGGAATCCTGAGGAATTTGAAAAGCACGTTGCTCTGGTCTTTTATTTTAATGTTTAGAATTAAGTTGTAGCTGGTGCACAAGAATTTACTATTGCAGAGTTGGGTTAGGTATGACCCAATATTTTGAATTTTATAACGTGGGATTAATTCAAATTATCTTATGACACAATTTGTGTATTAAAATACTCCATACAGACAGAGATCCTGCTATTGAATGATTTATAGGACCCAGCACTCGACATTTGAGTGACTTTTTTAAAATTTCTACTTCATGTGGGCCAGGCCCTAACTGTGAGCAATTACTATCCCCCAGGCATCGACAGCGTGTTCGTCATTGGGGTTAGGCAGACGCTCAAAAAATTTCCTATGTATATATTTTGAAATTGAAAAGATAAAAGATGAAAAATGGAAAAACTTCAATTCATCGTATCGATAGATTGCTATTGAGGAAAGAAATAATCATAATATATACTAATAAAAGTTAATTCAAAGAGATGCCTGTGACATGAAATCAAAAAGAGTACTTAATGAATTAATCAAATTTTTTTCTTATGGATCATTGCAAACAGTTGTCCTAAGTGTGGTGTATATTGTTGAAATACAACGGCAGGGACAAAAATTAAATCTTAATGATTTTTAGTAATCCGTTAAAACGATAAAAGTTCCTGTGGTGTCGGATCAAGTTTATTGTCCAGTAGAGGTCCGTATTAGTGAATAAGGAGACGGTTTATATGAAAACCTGTAGTGCTCGCAGCGAAATAGAATAATGAGGGAGGAGTCTAAGGACCACGCGAAAGTCGAGGAGCCAATGTCAGTGTTGCGAGATTGCCGACTCTTCATTTTAGACACGTGGGTGTTTTACTCTAGTGAACAGAATCGTAGTGAGCTTATATTCGGATGCTAACGCCTACATAAGCCGGTTTGTAGTAATTGATATGCCTACTGTAATGGATCAAGGGCTTGATCTTCAACCTTTGACTGAAGGAACATGCCTTAAGTTAGCGTTGTGTGAAAGTCGTGGCATGCCCTCTGGAATGCTAGGCCACCCTTGTAGCAGACATATGACTACACCACGCTTTCGCTCCATTGGCTACATCTCATTATTTTTCTTACACTGCAAAGGCCTATAATTTACATTCCTCGGTAGAATGCACAGGGCTTCGGCAGACATGTGTAGGCGACAAAGATGTGCAAGAATCTAAAGGCACATTAATTTGTACTGCGTGTTTCGACATTCAATAGTTGGTGATAATAAATTGCCGGACGAAAGCAGAATGTCTTTCCCATGTTTCAAGTTTCAAGTTTAAACTAAACAGCTTGCGACAAATTCAAGCATTGGTAGTCCACCCTTTAAAAAAACGAACGGACAACTTAGGGCTAGTAAAACATACAATACGTCGTTTTTCCTGTCACAAGTACAAGTGATATGATATCAGAAAAAAACCTATTAAGTCGTAAAATAGTTGAATGAATGTTGACTAATCAGAAACAAAGAAATTTAGGTTTACTATGTTCTTAAACTTATGAATTATGGACGTGTTTTGTCTTTTAATTTTTCTTGCTAATATTTCAACCGTGGTGATTGATTTAATTAATAAATGTGCAGCCAAACACAGTTGTGTAATTTGTGAACAATCCCTTCATGTATATTTTTAAATTTTCAAAAACATTTCACCTGCGAATTTAAGTGGAAGCAGAGCTCTGTTTCTGATCAGTTCTTGGTCTTTACTTCAATTTGCTTATACAGCCATCTGAAAACCATTTTAAATGCAAAATATACGAGTTACAAAATATTCTTAGTTTCTTTAATACATAGTATAAGAATTTTAGTATATTAGATTTACCTGTTGTTCTTTACAACAATGTAATTATTATATGAAGAATATTGTTGTTGTAAGAAAAAAATCGTGATTTCTTCAGAACTTTACGAATTGGTTCCAGGAGACTCCCTTTTCAATTTTTGTTGGAAGTATCTCCACTTCAGAATTAGCATGACGAGTTCTACCTGTCTCGAAAAAATTTATTAAAAGCTGTACTGTTGATGTAAGCTGCATTCTGTAAGCATTATTCAGGGAGTTTAAAAAAATCTTTGAAATAAGAAATATCTTTATTAAACTAATGTATTTCAATGAACGTCAACGTATATTTTTATGTGTATTCTTTGCATAGATACAATTATTTTTGCAACGTTAATATTGAACTTCCAAAACAAGATGCGTTACTCTAAGAAAGAACAAATTTGAACGAAGAAGCCTTTTGAAACTTCATTATCTGTGATGCATACTCGAGATTTTTTGAACCTCGACGGCAAAATATGAACGCTTCCCAATCCTGTGGCTGCATGAAATCCACTTTAAATTATTTAAAAATTCTGATTCCATGGAAAGCCGTCATGGTTCGGGGAGTAATTTAGAGTTGAAATAACGTTGACTCACAAAAGAAACGAGGCTCAAGCAAGTTAAAACATAATGAAAGACAAATAGCGCAAAGCGAAGGTAAACAAGGGGTAGATGTGGTGGAGTGGGATGAGAGAGAAAGGAAGGGGGAAGCAAAAGAGTGGTAGAGGGAAAGAGAAAAGGAAAGTTCCGGATCACGTGGGAGCTACTCGATGCCCCGCAACTCGTTTACGTTGAGGCAAACAAAATGGCGACCGAAAAAATTCTCGTTTCTACTCGTAGAACCCTGATATCCAAGACCGGAGGAACAATATTCCAATAAAGAAAATTTTTTTGGAGTGGAAATCGTTTGAAGATTGTCTTTTCATATATCAATACAACTTGTCAAGAAAGTGACATAACATTTTGAAGAGGGGACTACACAGTTTTTGTAATTTTATTATGATGTGCTTTAAACACAATATGTATTGACTTATTATATATACTTCTCTAGCATGCTTTGAGTTGTTTTGTTATAATAAAAATTTCACGAGTGCCTTATTATAATGATGTGCCAACAATGTTTCATATAAGTAACAGTTGAAATTGAAGGTTAATTTTGACAGTTGTCATCGATAACCACGAGAGGTGGAATTTTTTTCTGGTTGGGAATAAATATCAGATGAAGTGTGGAAAAGTAGTCAGAAAAGGAAAAATTCCCTGGTTTCGCCCCCCTCCCACCTTTAATTCGAATCAACCTTTTTGTTATGGGAGTAAAGGGGATGAGAAGAAATAACATCAAGTTATAATACTAATGAAAAAATACCCTTCGATATTTTACTAAACCTCTGAGAAACAATAGACTAGGAATTCACTAGTAATTGTAACAAATATGATTTAAAGACTTTCCATGTATTTTATAAAATATCATGAACGTTACATAAAATGTATTTCAATATCGGAGTGCTGTGAGTTTCTTAATCCAGAAGATAATATTTATTCTATTTGTTTCGTTTTCCAAACCTACCCCGGTGCTATCCACTATCCAGTGTTGGATTTAAGAACTAAGAACGGTTTAAGAACATAACCTAGAAATTTATTTTCCCTTGTAATTTTAGATGGGTGCGATAGTAATGAAGTGAACGTACCTATGATCTATAATCAGTGCCCACTCTAGCGGTTACGACGTCCCGGACAAAAAGACAAATTGCCACCCCTTAAAATATTTACATATATTTTAATTAACGGTACATTTTTTAATTTTCATTAAAAATCGAACCATTTTATTTAAATAAAATATGAACATAACATAATATTGACAATCAAGTTCAAAACAGTTGTTCAAAATAGATATTTTCTATTAAGGGAACCGCACCCTAAAATTAAATCTAAACTTAAACATAACGACATTGGTAGTATATTTATTCATCTCAGAAACACACAAAACCGTGGATAGGCGAAAAGAGCTGTGATGATAGTGATGTAATTATTATACGTACAAATTGAGGAGTTCAACAACTTTGGCACAACAAATTGGCAAGATACTCAGTAATGTTACATGGCAAAAATGAACAACGAATTTGATGGTCTTCACGGAGAAAACATTTAAGTTAATTCTACTAAGTCTTTAGTTTTGGTAACTAGACCGTGTAGTAAAAAATGAACCAACAAAATGTTTAATAAAATGCAACAAACAGTCTAGTAGGTCGAAGTCTAGTGAAAATAACTAGACTCCTAGATGTGGCACCTCACTTACTTAAGTTTAGTCAAATTACTCGACCTCATTCAATTTAGTAAAATTTACTAGATCTAAAGATATAAAAATTTGTAATGAATGGTTCAAAATAATAATCTTCATTTTTATCATATATTTAAGAAGGCAGTTAATCAAATAAATATACATTGCATCTCCAAAGATACATTGGGCAAGAAGAAGGAAAAATAGCAGGGACAGCCGTGCTTTCTAACTGTGTTTTTGAATGGCACAGTTAATTTCTTTTCAATTTTCCAACCTACAACTGGATTCACACACAATAACGTGCTCAGCAAAGTGTCTATGACAAACCTGTAATGAACAAATAAAATAATACGTTACTTTTAATTGTACTTTAATATTCCGAACGAGCAATGTGCACCTTAACCTCACAAAACCACGCTTACCACTGAACTCTCTGGTGGGGTGAAATTCTCTCTGCATATGACAGACACCCATTTTCTCTTCTCCTATCTTCATCTTTTGGGAAATTAAAAACATCATTTACTGGCCCGTGGCATAATTTCCCTTGCATCCAGAAGCACAACACTTATTAGGCACATTAACGCTTACAACACACGTTGGATACACGAAATCTCAACGCTTCACACAGCTAACGTCCGAGTGAACCATTCGACCTGCTATCTGGTGGGTGTTGATGAACCAGGGTGCACCTCATAGCTGCACCTGCATTTCTAATAAATCGCACTAAATACTTCTATTAAGCAGGCTGGTAAAAACCACCCGATCCGTCGCTAAATTTTTAGTAGAAACAAACTCAAATTTACTATTAAATTTTTACTAAATTTATTTAGTACGAATAACTACGTTCTTTTCGTTGTAGAATACATCGAGACGAGCGGAAAAGACTTTGCTGTACGCGTACTGGAACATTTTATAAAATAATAAAATTTCAACGTTAGTGACTTAATGATCATACTTGAGGTTTTGGTCATAGTACATACGGAAGAAAACACATTATATGCAAACTTTTTGCTCTTTTTCCGACTGACTTTCCCAGGGTCTGCAATGTAATCGAAAAGTGAGTCAACTTTCTTTAGAATATGAGGACCCACTCCGAAGCATAGCTAATGGATCCCAGTGCATTGTTCTAAGTTTTACTTTGTTTTTTGATTGCTTAACTTCATGGAATGAATAGTGAGAAACGTGAAAATTAAAACATTATACAGATACCAAGTCAAATCAGGCAACCACAAACTTAGGTCTCTGTCATTTTGGTTTGCTCATCCGGAAGCAAGAGATTTGATTCAGAAAGAAATTGTTCTGTAACAAACTTTTAATAATTTCATTTTATTCTCTCTTAGGAGTCATTTAAAATATCCAAGAAGCAAAAGAAATATCTGTTGACGGGATGTCTGTCGTGATCCTTTTTCCGAGGTGGATGATACTCTTTTATTAATGACATGTGTATATTTATACAAGGTATGGTGGGACGAAGAGACGAATTTTCCAATTTTCTTCTCTTACAATGTTTTAAAATTGTTAGAAGGGCAAATAAGACTGTAAATGGTAAAGATAAATTCTCTATTTCCAAATTTTGTTCTTGGGCATTTACATTTACAATTTTTCGCAAAAAATTTTTTTATCTTCGCCTCATGAGGAACCGCACATCTTCACCGTTCTGAGGAAAAACATTTTCACTACAGAAACAACATATTTAAGGACAAACTCACTCAATTCACACAGAAACGATACAAAAAATAGGAGTGTTATGTCATTTAATCACATCATTGAATTAGTCATAGTGTTAGTACATAAAAGAATGATGGTTGTCAAAATCTTAAATATCAGGAGATTTTGAGCTCTTCTTTGCGGGTGCTTTTTGACGATATTTGAGTGTAAACATCTTCCTTCGTACAGTGAAAATTATGGAGATATACTAATTGCGTTCTGTTATCGTACGAAGATTAAAAGGAATAAATTTATTACGTTTCTCAGAAATTTTATTCTGTGTCCACGTAGACTGTTTACTTCTTTAAGATTCGGCATTTCAATAATAATAATAATAATAATAACAACAATAATAATAATAATGTTGATCCGCTGAACTTCACTATTACTACACTTCTACTTTTTTGAAGTTATAAAAAATTAATTTGTAAAATACAATTAATGAAATGCTACGATTTAGTTTGTTTTAATTCGTAGAATTAACACACTTGAACGTCGTTATGTAATACTTTAAGATAAATAATAATATATCAGTCTTCTAATTCAACTATTATACTTTTCTCTATAAACTTACGATAAAATTTTTACACATATTTTAATAATTTTCTTCCGCATTAGTTTTAATTTACATTGGTTATTTTCATAATCCCTCAACTAATTTCTCCTAACTAATTCCTTTTCTTAAAATCATGGCTTGAACGTCGTCGCATCAAAATGAGATAAACATTAATAATTAAGTTAATAAGTTTTCTTTCAATAAGCAGGCATTATCGCTTCTGACTTCATTTTCGTATTGGTATTTATTTTTGCCTCGAGTAGTAAGTAATGATAATACTATATAAACTGTATATCTTGCCTCCTCACTTCATGATCGACTGCGAAAGCCGAATGGAGTACCAATAATAACCCTTTCGCATGCCAAGTCCTTCATCTAATTGGCGAGAGGATAGAGCATGTCTCGTTGAAAGCACGTGCTCGGGACGAGTGGAGGAGGAGACTTCAACCTTGAGTCCTCGACGTAATGGAAGTTTCCGCTACGACACCGCCTCCCCCTTCCCCCCAACCCCCCAACCAAGTCACCTCTTTAACCCCCTCTCAAACACACTCACGGAAGGGGAGGCACCATCAGGGCAAAACCTTCCACTGATAACACGATCCCTCCCGAAAGGAAATGAGTTCTATGACGTATTGGAATAGACAAACGACTCGCTTTCTCACGGTGATTACAACGTTTCAGCATATTTCAATTTTTTCCTATCGGAATAAAAATAGCGCATTGACTTTGAGGTGACCTCCACTGAAACACGATAATATTTTAGCACGACGGATACGTCGTTATTAGCACACACCTACATGCTCATGGTAGTCAAATAGAGTGTACCATTTGCATTCATTTCGCAATGATGTAAGTACGCCAAGAAATTTGAGAAAATTTTATACTGTGTGAAGCAGTTAAATACTTCCTTCGGTTTCAACATATTAAAAATATATTGAATTTGCATATCCATTCCCGTCCTGAAAGATAAAAAAAAATACCATCTCTACTAAAACTAGGTCTCATAAATTTTCAATTAATATAATTACCCTATTTAGTTCTTAATTAATGTAATAATTATAAATTTTGTGTCCCTGTTCTTATCACCCGTACGATCAAATTCTCCTATGCTACCTCCACGCATATTTTTTGCGTAGAACGAAGAGTTCCCCGTTAGTTTCTTTTCCAAATTCACACACAGGACAAGTTCCTGCACATGATACTGCACCCATAGTTCACCCCTGTAGAAACGAAACCGCTCCTGATAGAAAACACATGTCGCACCCGCTACTGCTAATTCAAAATCTGAGTCGTCTGGTTCGTCGCATACAAGACCTTCATGTACAGAAGATTCACTGAGAGATGAGGGTAGTTCCATATTACCGTCAATGAGGACTCCATATTGCCAACATGAAATTTTTTTATCGTGATGAATGGCTCAAAAGGACGAGAGACAGAAATATTTGTCATGGAAACAGCAGATGGTCTACTTCTTAGAAATTGTTTGACTTCTTAAAATGGTCTCCGCAAAAATCATTTGACTTACGACATCACAGAATTGAAGAAACATGTCTCACAAAATATTTGAGGAAAATCCCAAATCTACCTGTAGTTTCAATCCAGACGGGCAATTGGAGAAAAGTGGATGTCTCTTCTTTCGTGGAGATTTGTATTTTAACAGGTCTAGTTTTCAATGTTTCAAAAAAGCTACATGTGCTGAGCCATCTCTGGCATTGTTCAGAAGTGATGCGGTCAAACAATGTACTGTAACGTCAAGAGCAGATTTGGAAATGCCGACATCTTTAGTGGCAGTTTCCCTATTGGGATCTGACATATTTCAACACGATATCTGGTTGAGATGGAAGTAACTATTTTAACTGTACACTGTACATTGACTTCCATTGTGTATTGTGACTACCAATTTATTTTTGCGTGTATTGAAATAAGGAGTCAAGTCATTTTTATGAAATAAAATATGCAATGGGAGAAACTAAATGCAGGGTACGTTGTGTGGTGAAAAATTGTAGCAGAATCTATTCTACAATTACAGACACGAGTTTGGGATGGATTTGATTCTGTCCATTGACAAATATTATTCATCGTTTACAACATAGTTCTTTTTTTGTATCAAGAACAACTTTTTATGATATCACTGGTGTCCAGTTATGTTGGTAATATTGCCTTAACCCGACTCTACCCAACTTAATACCCACCCATATATCAGGTCCATGTCTTTAGCGAAGTCTAAATTTGTTGAATCAATTAAATATAAAATATTTCTTAGAAAACTTCTTAAGAATAGTTGCGAGTATGGAAGTATTAATACAACAGATTCAAGAATCATGGTTATTTTTTGGAAGATGCGAAGAGATCAAATTACGATATGGGCGATGATCACTAGAAATCATTAGTGGTGGTGAGGTATCAGTGCTTACAATGACAATGAGAAAGATAAGTTTACACTGATTCTTCGATAGACAGCTTCATAGACCCCACTAATATAAACGCAATAAAAGACATGATAGAATGAATGTTTATTTCAAGATAAAATAAAATTCAATTTTAAACCCTCACCTAACCCGGAGAACAACGTTTCGAGGCCAAGACCTCCTTTTCAGGTTCTTTTCATTCAATAACTTACAAGAAAAACTAAACCTCTTACACATATAAATCATGGCTGTCCAAAGTATTAAATAATAGTACAGCCAAATATTTTAATACAAATATTTGATACATACACATAGCAATATAACTACACTACTCTCATTAGATCATCTACTAATTCTTTACTAAGCAGCCAATTTCTAATGACAAAATTGTTACGTTGAATGCTAGTTCATAATAAATTAATTAGTTTTGGGACAATAAATAAGAATGATCTTTTAAACCAAGATTTCTTAACTTAAGGTCTCGTCACTTGTTCTTGAAAGAGACTTTACGCTTTATAAAATTTATCTGTTTTCGAGTTCCCGCTTCTCGTTAAGAAAACCCTTAAAACTTTGTAAATAAGTAAGTGTCGCAAGGGTAAAACTTTATTTCGAGTGGAAATGATGTAGTACATCTGCATTAATGGTTTATGACTCGCGTATATATGAAGCATTTATATACGTGAATATCAATTATGCAGAATAAACCAAAAATTTCGTTTAGTTTCGATATTGTTTGCTTGCATTAATCGATTCATGGGGGAATACGTAATCAGTTATTCATTTGCATTGTTAACGGCCAGATGAAAATTGCGAAAAACCGGGACTCGAACCCAGGATTTGGTGTGCAATCCACCGCACCAGCCGCCTCGACTCTTCAAACCCATACACAACTTCCACCCGGTCTGATCTGGTGAACCTGGGTCACATCCCTATTCAGGGGATAAGTGGCTACAGGCGGCTCCCATTTGTTTAAATTTCAGTTATTCATACATATTTGTTTAAATTGCTTAGCTGAGCGTGCGATTAATTCATTGAAAGAAACGATGGGACCTCGCGGTGCAGCGTGCAGGTCGAGTGTACAGTTTTTTGCAGATGGGTCGAAGGCTGCAGAGCTAGCGCTGTGCGAAGTGAAGCGGTAGCAATGTGAAACGGATGTAGTTGCTGCTTTACCTCTTCCTCCTCCTCTCCTCTTCAGTGGGCGTGGCGGGAAATGGAAGGAAGGAAGGAATGAAGGAAGGAAGGAAGGAAGGGGAGGAGAGTGGAGAGGAAGAAGCGAGAGAACGCCGCGCCGTCTCACGGTCGATGCTCGCGAGTGTAAAAGGGTCAAGGATACGCAGAATACCACCGCCCTACATGATGCATCTCCCATTCTATGTTTCTATTCATGGTCTCGTCAAAAATGTTCTAGAATTGACAAGATAAGACTGGATTAGTGTCGGCCGGACAGTTCCATTTGCAGAAAGTCGTACATTATTCGTGATAGCCTTTTATTCCGATACATTTCTATCAATCAGGACAATTTTGATTTAACTGCAACATTCTTCAATCAGACATTACCACTGAAACGGCGAGGGGTGGAGGAGGGCAGGATGCGTAGTTTGTCCCAGGTCCCCAAAAAGGGTCACTTTAATCATAAATCACATTTTTAAAGATCGAATCAATAGATTTCAATCAATAGCCTTCCTCTGCGATATGTTTCGTCTTTTGTATTGGAATTTTCTATTCTTCTTCTACTACTTTCTTCTATCGAAATATTCCTGTCCTTTCGAATAAGTCTTCTTCTATCGAAATTAACTTCGCAGAAAAGCAGTTCTCATGAACATCCAAAAAAGTAGATACAACTTCAATCACAATGTAATATATTTTGTGTTATGTGAAAATTTGGAATGTCTTGTATTCCTTCAATGAATCTCGTGTAAGAATATAATTTGCGTTAATTTTTGGGGTGGGGTCTCATGAATGTACACGAGTGGTCGCCAAACTTTTTAGACCCGTGACCCTCTTTTCCTTTTCTAAATAAACCATCGGTTGTATGGAACAGAAAAATTTTAATAACCGTTATACCCAGATTACATGACATAATAACATACCTATAAATAAGGAGTGGTAGAGGTAAAGAAACCAAGATACAAAAAAAAAAAAACATTCGCGAGCAGGGTGATATCGTTAGAAGAAAGTTTATTAATTTTCAATTTTAAAGAAGGTCTTTACATTGACACTATGATATATATTTTCAGCTTTGCGAATATAAGGTATTCTATGACGTCCCTGGCTGTCGCAGCGCACCTTTTCGGAACCACTTTTCTTCTCTGTCTGTTCGCTAGGAATCATCTGTTTCGTGTAGTTACGACTATAAAGGAAACAAGTCTAGCTCGGCGCAGTGAAACCTGTAAGTGGTGAGCGAGTATAACTACGTGTAATCAAGTAAGTCGTGGATGAATATTGTGCTGTTTCTACTCCTCGTAGTGTTGAGCCAACACTAAATCACTAGATTTACTTTGCGGTGTAGAGTGAGAATTATGGTAGAGATATTCGTCGACGGTTAGAGGCGCTACTGTGGTCTGCTACAGCCAACCAAGGAAACTTGTATGATATGTAAAGTCTGTAATATATCAGGCTGTGGTCTTAGCTACGTAGAAAGCTCTTTAATAAGACTCCATTTTTTAGAAGAAGTTGGCAGTCTCTGGATATAAAATGGTTTAAATCCACACAGAGGCAATGTTAACGCATCCTTTGTTTCGGTAATAATAATACCCTGCATCTACATTTTACATAATTGGAGCATTTTTACTGTTTTCTACGTCGTTCGAAATCTGCGCAGTTCCTCATATCCTACTAGACTTCCCATATAAACTGAAACATATACAAAATATCTTATCTTCTAAATTGAAGCATACAATTATGTAACCGTTGCGGTCGAAAATAACACTGATAAAGATATTTCCGGTCTGTCCAATATTTACGTGTGGTGTACATCGGGGTCGTGGTCTATGAACGATTCACGAACATGAGTGATCATTTATTTACAAAAAAATGTGTATTAGACGAATGACGGAGTGGGGAGGAGGATAAAACTATTAGCTCCCGTTTGAATCTTGCAAACAGGCTGTAATAGGCTGACCTAACACTCCAACTTGAGGGATAATGTATGGCAGCTTCTCAAAAAATGTATTCCTACATCCCTTTTAATTCTCGTACAATAGCAGTGAACACGAATGATGGCCTGTGGCCTCGAGTGCGCAGCAGTCCCAAGAAAGACACGAGACCGTATACAGCGAATAGCATTATTTCTCTCAGGGTGCCTCAATGAGACAAAGATTAAGTAATTTCTGAGATATTTTTCTTCCTTCTGATAGAATGATCAACAGTTTTTGTTCGACGGTGCCTTAACATTTTCGAAACACAGGGTAGAAGGCAGGTTTATACTACCAATTAGGGACTTAGTTTTCTGATTGAACTACTATTTCAAAAGAGAATCGGAAGCGGGAAAGCCATTACTAAATGTTGTGAGAGTGGAACTTGTCAGCTTAAGTACTGCTGCTAGAAATAAATTTGTCAACAACGCATAAGTATCTCAGACTTCGTCTGCGCGACCATATGCAATTAACGGTGGCGACGACAACATCCCATGCGGGAGTCAAAAGGTTCATTGCAGATTTATGTAATGAATCGACCTCTGCTCACATTTTATTTTCAAGTGGCATTACGTAAAATCTGAGCATCTAAGACGGAGGATTTTGAAATAGCTGCACTCCAATAAACTTCAGTCATCAGAAAACAATATTTTTTAATAAATTATGAAAAGACTGATTTCAGAAACATTTCTTTTTATGGAGGGAAATAGATGTTAGATTAGTCAGTACATTAAGAACGAACATATGCATAATTTCGGAAGACAGGCTATCTGTCTCTACAGTATAGAGATTTTTAAAACCCATCAGAAGTAACTTCTGAACATTACTTATGGTATTCGTAGTTTTATTATTCGTATGGGGTCAGAAAACCGTTTCGAATGCTTACTTCAAGGCATGCTACGTAAAGTCCGTTCATGAGAAAATTCAATCCCTCCTGTCTTGAAAGTATACTCGTGCCACTGGAGTACCTTAAATACCATTAAACGAAAAAAGGATTTTCATCTATCACTCTTTTTTGAGACGTGAATATCTTAGAAGAGTGCAACGTAAAGTGCTCCACGTACACTATACATGTGAGAGTACAACATGCATTAACGGGTTGCATACTCTCATTTTTTTTCTCTTTTTCTGTTTTGGAATACGTGCCACCAAAAGAATCGTGAAAAAAATGTTTGAGCAGATTTTGTAAATTAAACGATCCATTCAAAAATTTCACGAATGGCATTGCTTTAGTTTTGAAAATATTTTTTTTCTGAATTTTTATAAAAGATAGTATTTTTTCTGGATTTTTAGTGGCTGAATGTCTATAGAAAAATATTTCTATAACGTAACATTTAGGATCTATCATAGACAGGGGTATCCACAGGGTGGAGAATTGTCACCAACTCTGTTGTGTCTAGTGATGGATGATATACTTACCAGACTGAAATGTTGGGGGAACCCATACCTTGGGCTACGCTGATGATATCAGCATCGTGGTCGCGGACAATTGTCCCAGTCCGGTTACGGAGCTCATGCAGGGCTCCTTAGAAATGTTTCAGGAGAAATGGTGTCAGGAAACATGCTTGTCAGTTAACCCTGACAAAACGGAACTAATAGTTTTCACGAGGAGACTGAGGCTCGATGACCTGTCGGAGCCCTTCTTATTTGGGAAAAGACTAGTCAGATCAACTTCAGTTAGATATCTCGTTTGACACGTGAAAAAAAATTGCAGACGGACTGATTCTTCATTTTAAAAAAACCGAAAACCCTCGAGTTTCTTATTGTTGTATTCAATAAATAAAGTTTCCTCTAAAAATATCTTGGGTCATATTAATGTACGAATACAATTTTTTTACGCTCATAACGGAGTGAAAAATTGCTTTTTTTCTTATACTAATGGTATTACAATAAAAACAAGCGATAGTGCAGGCAAGGAAAAATTACGAGAAATTTTGCAGAGTAAAACGTTTGATGGATTTTCCCTTAATTAATAAATAAATATATTCTTAATTTAAGATATAAATTTATAAAAAATCATAAAAAAGCAAAGCTGAAATCTAGCGAAAACGAGCATACTCATTTTGATTTACGTTTCGGAAATCACTCTTGAAGTATGTGTCTGGAACTGATACCGATTAATAGATTATCAAATATCTGGTCTCAGAGACCAAGTTCTTCAAAATACGGGTTCACCAATATTTAACTATAAGTTATTTTCATTTATAAGTTAGATTAGTGAAGCCACATTAATTTACCACAGTATTTTTTGTTTCAAAGAATAAGATCATACATATTATAGCCATTGTTGCCGTATTTTTTTAAATAGCGTTTTCTCTAAGGATTTAAAATCACTCTTTTCACAAATGTCAAACTCATGCTCTTATCATAAATATGACAACAATACAAGTTCTATAAAATCAATAGACTTGAAATTTTTACATTAGTAACTGAATCTATGTTAATGTAACGTAACGATAGAACACAACTAGTGATAACCAAATCATACATCAATAAATGTTATTTGTTTGCACTCTAACGAAAAACATTCGTTGAAAAGCTGCACAATAAATAATATTAAGTATATTTACTCGATAACCGACTATTTTCTAGAATCGGCAACCGCTCATCTTGGAATGACTAGAATCTTTACTACTGAAAGTGACGTAACTATATAAGAGTATGTTAAGCTCACCGAACCTAGGAAAAAGATTCCGCAAAAAATGTAAAAGAATCTCAAATTCTTGTTTTATTTTTCTGCGAACTAAAGTAGTCATCAATGAATAACTTTATACTGTTCTTGTTGGTTCAAATGCACAATGATAGACATATTTTAAAAAGAAGAACTGAAATGGATTTGACTGGAAAACATTTGAGTGCTGTACAATTATAAACTTTGCGCTTCCTTTAATATTGCGCGATCTTGAAAAACAAACTTATAATTTCCTTTTCTCTTTATATTCCAGGACCTTAATTTCAAAACATTCTCGTGCACGAACATACCATGTTTGTTTTGCAATAGTACACGTCTTGTTAGGTTAAACATGAGAGTTTCTCTTAAAAATACACTTTAAAAAATTGTGAGGAAATTCATCAGTACGTAAGTTCGTAAAAACGAATCCTGTTTCATACTATGCAGTGAAAAGTAAACAAAGTATTTTTATTTTCATTTTATAGAAGTTTCATGGATATAATAATATTGTATTAAAAATATTTACGATATTGCGATAAATAATATTAATAAGTGTATTTAAATAACAATGGTTTACATTAAACATCGAGTTTATTAAGAGGGAAATTGCAAGTTATGTTCGTTGTGATTTATAGAGTAGGATGTAACGATCCATTGTAAGCGTTTTCCTCTAATTTGAAAGGAGAAAATACGAAGAACAATGTACTCACAAAGCAGACAAAGATATCATAGTATTCCATTTCCAATACCTTCGTACATAAATAAACACAGGTTGTACTTGTTTCTATTGCTAGACTTCGTTTTCTACTGGATGCTCTACTTTAGTCAAACAAAAACATCACTCCGTGTTTCATTTTTTTCCACGAATGAGTGCAAAACTTGTCTTGTAGCTGGAAAAAGTGTGTAGGAGAGGTCCTAAATAATTAAATTAAGAGACCCATAATAACTTTATTTTACGCGAGCGTGAATTTAATTTATATCGAAAGGCAATTTTTTTTTTAGTATTAGAAACCACACTCATGCTTCAGTGTACCTTTTCTGTGGTCACTCCTTTATACATATTTCATTCGGAATTTCATTGCTTTTATTTTTATGGTTTAAATTATAATATTGTTTTCGTTTGTGATTACAATAGAAAGTTTTTGCATAACGTGCACGCTTCCTAACCGCGTAACGTACATGGCGCAATCAATACATTTTGCATAGCGTACCTTCGAATCAAATCATAATAAAAATTGTAAACCCAAATAAACTACTTATATGCTAGCGTACACAATTAAACTGTATTGTGAGTACATCAGTACGTGCTCATACGGCACCCAAAACCAACAAATCTCTTGTATACCCTCTGACATATCAACATAACCTCAAATCGAGACCAGAATCCGTCATGACCTCGCTCACTAGTGTACCACTAACATCACACACAAACAGAAGCGTTGTAACGTACTACACTAGGAGAGTGAGTGTACCACTAACTTCTGCGCATGGGCAGAAGTAACTTCCATGTGGATAGCGTATACGATAGCTCCTAATATTATTTCATTTCTACTCTGTTTCTTTACTTACAGTTGCTACTTATTCTCATCCTAATGTTGCACTCAGTTTTGTCAAAATTTGTCTCGGAGATCAGCAGTGTATCCTGGAATAAATTGGGTACAGTTTCCATTAAGAGGTACCTAATAATTGCAATACTATTTTATGGAAGTGGAAATTTGGTGGAAGATATACAAAACTAGTAAAGAAGTATAGGTTCCATTACTTGTGAATTTTGTGAATCTTGCAGTGTTGGGCAGTGCAGCGAGGTGGTCCTCAGAAGTTAGCTTTTGCACCTGTTATAGCAGCCTTTGTTGGAGTGCCATGGTATGAATGAGTATGAATGAGTGGAGCTACGCTATACTACCCCTACACGTACTGCAGACTTATTTCAACACCGCACCTTTGCTCGATTGATTATATGTCCTTTCCATTTTTTCGCCTCGAGGACTATAACAATGTTTCCAGAAAAAAAAACATTCCTTCAAATTAGAAATGCACAGACTAACTTGTGTTTTTTTTTTTATTTGCATCACTTTTGCGACGTGAAAACATGCCTACGGTGACGTCGATAGTGTTGCCAACCTCTTGCAAATGACGAAGATTCATGTCAGTTTTTTGTACCATAGTACAAAAAACTGACATGAATCTTCGCCATTTGCAAGAGGTCGCCATTTGCATGAGGATGTTCCCCAAAACGATTCTTCCAGTAAAAATATTTCTTATCTAACGCTTGTCCTGCACTCACACAACGTCTTAAAAGTAGTAGATTGGATATTTAGTGGACAATACGTCGAAAATAATGGATCTCACTGTAGTCTGTAAAAATATTTAGTAATATACGTCTAACCCCAATAAACATGGTCGTATATGATAGTTCAAATTTTACATTCATGACCCTATAATGCACACACATATAATTACATGATGAGAATTACTCTGGGAATTGTGACGTGGTCACATGTATCATGCCTGTTATGCATTGGACCGGTAGCCAGAAGGACACGCAGTTTTCTGAAAGGGCCAAGTCTCCTCGCCGATGGTTTATTGATGATAACTCGAAAATTATTTGAACTTAACATGTTTCAAATTTGTTCAGTTCAATAATTCAAAAATTTAATTTCTATGCAAATGATTCATTAACAGTGTTTTATACTGATGCAATACTTTCATCAGAACTGATAAAACAATTAGGGCCTGCGCGTGGTTATCACACTGTGGGTAAAGCCGAAGAAGTTTTCTATTAAAAAAAGTTTGTAACAACTGAACAATTTTGTTAATTGACCTTGTGTTGACAATTTGTACCCAATATATCAATAAATCTTCGCGTATTTTTCCGAAACTTGAAGGAATTGTTAAATACGTGTATTATGAAAGGTCCATATAGTAAAACAGAAATTAACATGATGGATGCAGATTGTTATAGCATTGGTTTGTAATACAATATTAACGAAAAGCTAAGAATGTAATTTTGAATTTGCATTAACAGAAAAAGTTTCTGAAAGTGTTATATGATTAAAATTTTAAAACCGTGTCTTATTATTAAATTTATTCAGCAGCATTGCGGCAACTGTGACAACAGTTTTTCTTTTCAACTACACTATTTTTTCCAGTGGATAATAACGGAATATTTAGACCTTATTGTGATTACTTAACGTAATTTTTTTACATCGTGATAACATTCGTTGGAATTACTTAAGTAGCCAACAAATCTGTTCATAATTTGGTTTTCTCCTTTATTTATACGGTGATTCTGCAGGAAATTGGATGTCAAGTTGTTTATTTGTAAAGGGAACTATCCCATCGCTTCGCAAATGAAATGTTACATCATTTTACCAAATAATGAAGGACGCAGATGTTCATTAGACATATTATTATTACATTATTATATATTATATTATTATTCAGGAGACGTATTATTATATTAAACTGTATGTGATATTTTTAATGGGATATAGAGAATCTTGAATTATCAGTCTTCAAAACCGAATATTAAATATAAAAATGGAGGAATGATGGATTTGATAAATGGAGCAATTATTGCATTCAAATAATACTATTTCTAATGTAGAAGATATTTTATTCGGCAATTTGAAAATAGTAGAGCCATGTTATGGCAACAGTATCAAAAATGTCTAACAGTGGTACTGCAATTTTTTACTTATAAAAGTGATTGTCTGGGAAGGATCCGAGAAAAGGTCGAGAAACATAAGTAAACTTTTACGAGAAAATTTTTTTAAAATAGCAAAGTAAATGCAACACTGACGAACAGAATTTACATTTCATTTCTTTAGAATTTTTTTAGTCACTCATTTTCTCTCGCCGATCTTTGAGATTGGTTTGATTGTAATTGAAAAAAAAGAAAGAAAGAAAGAAAGGAAAGAAAGAAAGATAATGAATGATTATGAATGAAAGATAATGAATGAAAGATAATGAATGAAAGATAATGAATGATTATGAATGAAAGATAATGAATGAAAGATAATGAATGAAAGATAATGAATGATAATGAATGAATGATAATGAATGAATGATAATGAATGAATGATAATGAATGAATGATAATGAATAAATGAATGAATGATAATGAATAAATAAATAAATAAATTTGAAAGACTGCGTTGTAGGTTCAGATTGCAAACCAGATTGCAGATCTATATTTTGAATTCAATAGTACCTATATTAACAAACGGATGTGCATAACTACAACGAAACCTTCCTGAATATTTTATTCGACTTATTTTAATTACTTTCATAACTTATAAATACAATTGTGTGAACGTGAAAAGTTTTGCATTTTTTTACAATTCGAATGAATAAACTTGAGGGATACTTCCTAGTCAGAATTAAACATATATAAATATCTAGTCATACGTTATTTTATACTTCAAATACACTGATTTGAATACGCCTCAACATGTTTCTGAATTCATAACACCTTACTTCAAATGAAATAGGTTCTTTCTTTTATAAATAAAGAAAAAGTAAAGATTCCACATCATGTTACAAATTTTACAAATTTTTGATATGCAAAAGTAATACAAACGCTAATTCCGAGAGGGAAGTCATCCTTCCTTAATTGTTGAGTAAATGGATGGGCAGTGCTCACGACTGCCAAGGAGCGATGACTGATTCGTTCTGTACGGGTGGGAGCCCTACCATGTGGTGGGGCGTCGACGTCAGCAAAGGTGGCGCTGTCTGAGCATAATGGAATTGTGATGAGTCCGAGAGATGCGCGTGTTACGCTCTGGAAGAGAAAATAAACGTCCCGTTTGGACGTCGGAATGTCTCTTTGATGGAGGATGTCCTCCGCCTCTCTACTGCACTCACTGTGTGGAAGTGGCCTCTGACCATGCGAGCGCATTCAGTTCACGGACTATGGACGTCTAGGTAGAGCCGATTCACTTAATCTTGATCTGTTGCCCACATCTCTGACTAGGGTTTAGAGCAGAGGGAAAAAAATAAAACTCCGTTGTGTAATATTTTCGGCTTGTTGAAAGTACGACAACTCGAACCCAGTACTTCTTACTGTAACCGAAGAGTTGCTATCCCCTACACCAATCATTTTACAATACAGAACTCATACACCATATCTGCCTGACTTCTAAGCTGGAGGTGTAGGATTCGTGTCTTGACGCTCCACCAACTGTATTGCAACATTCCCTTCAACAGAAGGTACAGTAAAGTGGAAGTTTGTATTCCACCCTACGTCCTCAAAATGTTAAAATATTTTTAAAGTGTAGAGTATGTGCTGTGTAGAAGTTTTAATCCCTTCTCTTAAGCCTCATTTGCATTCAAAATGCGAGGAGAAATAAATACAGTTTTTAGTTTAGCTCTACAATTAAAAGAAGTAATTATTTAAAGCTGTAAAGTACAACGTTTTTGGAAAGAGTGCCATTTTGTATGGAATGGAGTTTAATCGAAGACTAGACCGCACGATCGATAATAGTATTGGCAGCGCAGACGACGAACACGCTAAAGCGGTTTCTTTTCGGATTCTGATATTCCTTTACTCACACGTAGAGGATACAATAACGAAATATTAGGTATGGGTATTTCGGTTCATTTATCTTTTGATAAGAAGGAATTCTAACCACTTGGTTTATTTGTCATAAGTCACAAACATGCAGAGACACAAAACTGACGAAAATTTGGAGAAGCAATGGTCGGTTATGAGATCAGTATGTTAATACGAAGAACAGCGGAAACGTTAATCACAAAATAGCTATGAATAAAAATCCTACCTGAGTTGCTTCTACATTTTTAACAGGAAAACTTTTTTATTTAGTGCAAGCATAATATGAATGCGGTTTCTAACCTACATATAACATGGATGAATTTATTGACCTATGGCATACTGTAACAATGTCTTGAAAATCTTAAAACATTAAATGAGCGCAAGTGAATAATTCATTGAGAACTGTTGAGAACCAAGACTAGAGTTCGGGGTAATTACTAAAAAAGAAGATATTTATATAAAACAAAGTAGTGTGTTGACCATACTTCACAGGATCATTTCTGTAGTGTGTTAACAAATTAATGCACAAACATGACGTCTCCAACTTTTCTCTGTAGCATACGCGATACTAGACACTTCTTCAACCGAAAATTTCCGTGTCTGCGCGAAACCATCTCTCTCAGAAAAAGAACGTTCTCTTTTCTACATCGAGAGAGATTGATCGATTCCAGTCCACTGCCTCCGAATAGCGGGGCAACTTTTCTGGTGGCGATGATGCCCGAGATGGGTATCTGGCGAGAACACAATGGGGAGTTATCTCAAGTGGCACTGTTCTCCATTAGTCTGACCCTTTGGAGGTCGTTGCTCTTTGAGGCAGTGGAGGTGGGTGGGTGGGTGGGTGGACGGAAGAGGTTGGTAGTGCTGCTACCCGTAGATAGCGCAGACCGACACGTTTCCAATGATAAGCTCAACCGCTGGTGGTGAAGGCGTGGTTGGGAAGGAAGTCATGCACTAAAAAAAAATCCCTCCACACAGTCGTATCTAAGTGCCGTTGGTTGAGGGGCATAGAAATATCATTGAAACGAAAATTATTTTTTCCTATATAATTTTTCTTTTCAGATTTTTGTTCTCCGTATTTCAATCAACCCGTGTCTTTTTGGCACCAGTGTGGAATGGAAGGAGATTAAAATCAATTACATCATCGCAAATAATTTCGTTTTCCACAGTAACATAAAAAGTAAAATCGACTTAATTTTAATTACGTGTATATTTTATACATTCGTTTTATTTTAATTTTATATAATATAGTTTTATTCCGGAGAAAAATTACATCGGAGACTGGAGGGCATTTTGAACGATTTCCGTCGTCGCAATTTGCGTGCCTGTCTTTCAAAAAACAGACTATCACAGTCTTGATGAAAGACTTTCTTTACGTTACTTTGATAATATTTTAACTTATCTTTTTAATAATCCTTTCCTTTTTCCTTTTGATCCTTTATTTTGAAAATCTAGTGGAATGGGGAATGTAAGAAAAAGATCGTACATAAAGCATCCAAAAACAAATCTGCATAGACTTAAATTAGCTATAAAAGTGAGTGAAATATCTTGCGATGTAATCAATGAAAGACTGCGCCATGATTCGCGTGGAAAATAGTATATACAATGTAATCAATAAGTATTATATAACATGTATAAAGGAGGTTTGCAGTCAATAGAATGTATGGTACGGGACACATATTGTTAAATAAATATTTTGAGAGAAGATTGCTTGGTATTCAGAGTAAATGTTTTATTAGGGGGTCATTCCATATCAAATCAACCAAGTCATGGCACCCACCATTTCAGATTTTGATGAAATTTGGTACACTTGTTCATACTATCAAGTTGCGATTCATATCAATTTTGCATTTTTCGGGGAATTGTTGCTCTCGTGAGTGTGGGTTTAATCTGCGCATTTAATAAAAAACTTCATAACTCTGAATATAATTCATAAATCAACATCAAAATGTATGTACACAAGATTTAAAGAACACAAATTAATCGAAAAAATATATTGCCCTTGTATTTACAGTAAGAAATTTTTTAAAAATTGAGAAAAATGATTTTCTATCAATTTTGGGTGTGAAAATCCTTGTCTTTTTAAGTGATACATCTCAAACGGCCAAAATCAGACCGGAATTATTTTTTGTTAATACGAGCTAAAAGTGTGGGGAAAACAAGTGTGGATAGAAAAAAGTGGTCCCGCCATTGCCTGTTTAGTAATTTTTTGTTATAACAATAATATTACTTTTTTATCGTATTGCATTTTGGTACAAATATTACATCACACATACAGTCAGAAATCGCTTTATTTGTAAATAATCTTCTCCTTTAGTGCATTTAGAAACACTGTGTTAATGCCCGTCACTTATCTCGCGCTGTATAGGACAAACATGGGACTCACAAAATGCGGATTTGAGCGGTTTTGTCAAATCGAGAAATGTCGAGTCCTGCATTTTGTGGGTTTGGGAGTTTGCACCGTATCATTAACTGGCTGCTTTCTTCAATCTCTATCAATGGCCCACTTCAAAGGAGTGATTCATAGTCTTGCATAGGCAATGTTTGTTCCTCTGAATGCCTCCCTTTTCTTGTTTTAATCAGTCCATGCTTATTAATTATTTTCCTCTCATCAATCTCTTTTTATCACGTTGTAAGGAAGTGTTCTCATAACTGTCTCAGTTATATTCAAGCATCTAGTGGTTCAACAATAAATCTTTCAAGAGAAGAAAGTTTCTTACTATTTTTTACAATGTCACGAAGTAGTGAGCCGTTACCTGATTGTAGTGTAGGAGAAGTTAAGAAAAGAGTCACAAGGGAACGTGCACAAATATTAAAAAATTGAAAGTTCTTTAAGAGCAGCAGAAAAAAAAGCATTTGGTTTTAAGAAGTGAAGTGAGTGCTGAATGTTTATTTACTTTTTTGAACATCATAAACAATATTACCTTTCGAAGTATGAAACCTATCTGTTTGAAAGACCTAAAATTTTAATAAGGAAAGGGCTGAGAAGCCCTTTAAATTACGTACTTCAAATAATCACCATGATTGGTAGTACCAAAAAAGCAATTCCAGGGCAAAAAATCTGTCATTGCTACCAAGACCAAGTTAATCATAAATTAAAAAGTGAAGAACCTGAACGCGCACCTTACTATGACAATGTTGTAGGAAATTCACCTTCAGAAGCAGATAAAGCCATAATGGAAGTAAGGAAGTTTAGGTGAGACTCCAATTAACGTTCATTCTCTCAATCGCCATGGGAGACTTGTTTATGCAAAAAGAAAGATTGAATCATTATGTGTATCGACGGAGAAAAAAGTTTGTTACGTTTTACAAGTAGAAATATCTGAAACTTCTAACGAAGACGCAGAGGAAAGTGAAGGACTTGGATATACTTGAATATTTAATGAAAGAAAAATTAGCAACTTATCAACCAACAAGAGAAAAAAGTTCAAGTTTTAACGCTTGCTCCTCACTCATGGAGTAAAAAAGAATTGTGACAGAATTCAATGTAATGAGTTTACGATCCGCAAAGCGAGAGAACTCCTCAAAGAGAAAGGAATACTGGCATTACCTGAGCCGAGGCGAGGCAAAAAGCTCGATGACATTGTTGTTGGTTTAGTTAAAGAATTTTTCAAGATGCCGAATTTTCTAGAACAATGCCCGGAATAAAAAGTTAAAANCAAGATGACGAATTTACTAGAACAATGCCCGGAATAAAAAGTTAAAATCAGTGTTGAAAAGAACATTTACGAGCAGAAAAGACTGATTTTAGGAAATTTAAATGAATTATATGTAGCTCTCAAGTTTGCACATCCTACGATCAAAATTGTTTTTTTTTTTTAAGTTTGTGTGAGCTCCGCCCTAAATGGTGTGTGCTTGCAGGATCGTCTGGTACACATGCAGTATGCGTCTGTTCTATTCATGAAAATTTTCACTTTTATTTCATGCAGCTTCTATGGAGGAGACAAACAGAGATTTGATTCAGTATCTTGTGTGTTCTGAAGACGACCAAGACTTTGCTCTGAGTGCCCACCAACCGAAAATGTTGAACTTTTTACGAGCGAAATTTGAAGAATGGGATTCACATGATTCTTAGAACTGTTGGACTTCAAATGATCGCACTCAGCAAGTGACATTGACAGTGATTTATGACTAATTTTTGACAAAACTAACAAATAGTATGGAAAAACTTGTTCCTCACTCATTCATCGCAAAATCTCAGACAAATTATTTGAAAGAGTTGAATTCAAATCTTTCTTATAATAAAGCAATTAACGTCTTAGAATTTTGTGAAAATTTTTCATTTGACATACAAAATGAAGTTCAGGGAAAGTCGAAAGATGAATGTTCTTTACACCCTGCTGTTATTTATACTAAACCTGAGTTCAGTGAAGATTTTTTGTTTCCAGTTTTTGTGTTATATTATAAGATTTGAAACATGATGTGGAATTTGTTTATGAAACAAAAAAGGGTGACAAAATTCCTCCCTGACAATTTCCCTTCAGTTAAATATGGGAATTATTTTTCGGTTGGTTGCGGGGGACAGTATAAAAACCGCTAGAACATATTGCTAGATCTGCTAGATCGTGTACAGATTGTCCATATAACAAAAATCCCCCTGCGACGGCGTTGGAGACACCGTAAAGCGTATTGTCACAAGAGCAAGTCTGCAGATGCCGACAAGAAATATCATCGACATTACCAAAAAAAGTCTTTGATTACTGTCAAACGAACGTTAAAAATATTGAATTTTCCCTCATAAAGAGAGAGAATCTCTTAGCTACCAGACAAGAGACTGAAAGTCGAATTTTGAATGCTAAAACTATGTCAGGTAAGCGGAGTTATCACCATGTCACCCCTCTTTCAGAATTTTTAATCGGAATGAAGAGGATCAGCTTCGATGCTGATTTTTTCATAACATTCAAGTATTGTGAGGTAAAATCATCCACAGTGAAAATGTCACAGTTGTCGACAAATTTTTTCGTTTCGTGTATCTATAACGATCATTGTTTTTTGGGGTTGATCCTCTCTAAACATAAATGTAAATAAAGTTTTAACGAGAATATACTAAACAGCCAAAGGCGGGACCATTTTTTTCTTTACACATTTGTTTTGCCCACACTTTTAGCTCGTTTTCATAAAAAAAAGTTAATTCAGGTCTGATTTTGGCCGTTTGAGATATATCATTTAAAAAAGACAAGGATTTTCACGCCCAAAATTGATAGAAAACCATTTTCTCAATTTCTAAAAAAATTCTTACTATAAATACGAGCTCGATATATTTTTTCTATTAATTTATGTTCTTTAAATCATCTGTACATAAATTTTTATGTTGATTCATGAATTTTATTCGTAATTAAGAATTTCTTTTATTTAAATGCGCAGATTTCTACCCGCACTCACAAGAGCAACAATTCCCCGAAATATGCAAAATTTCTAATCTACTTATTGAAGACACTATGGGACCTAGAAACCTAAAAATTCATATGAATCGCTAACATGATAGCATGAACAAATGTACCAAATTGCATCAAAATCTGAGATGGTGGGTGCCATTTTAAAAAAATTTGTGGTTGTTTTGACATGGAATGTTCCAATGATATTCTGCTGTTATTCTTCAGTTTCATTTGATACTGCATCAAATTATATTCCTCTGCTTTAATTAAGGCGCTTGAGGTCATGGCAGGGATATAGCCAATCGACCTGCAAATCCAGGACTTGGAAGAAAGGGGAATAAGATGAGGAAGATAACAGACATGCACAAGAATTATTGGAATAGGCGAATGGCAGAAAGAAGTTCCACAGAGTTATTAATAAAAGGTTGGCAAACACACATTTTTTTCCAAACAGTTATAGAGGAAGAAAGACCTACTCACGAACACCGAATATGACAAGAGAAAACAGGAAGTGGTTTATCTGTAAAGCATTATTATTAGAATATATTACAGTTCATAGTAATTTCAACGAATATTTATGGAGAAGGAAAGCAGAATGAAGATAAGTGTGTTTGTGGGAAAGGAAAAGAGACATTTGTATGGGATTGTAGATTGTCTAGAATCGAAAGAGCGAGATATTTTCAAGAGTTGCGACGACATAAAGTCACGAAGAAAGGTGACAGAAACGTTGATCTGGAATGGGACATTATATGAGTTATATGGACAATCTGTACACGAGATATGTTACGAAATGTATACGAGGATAGTAAGTGATGAGGTAATAAGATTTTAAGATTAAAAATTCTGTAATGACTTTGTTGGTTCAAAGGATTCGCAGAAGTGATCATCACATATTTTCACATCAAGTATTTTCACAAGAATGTCGCAGCTCATATAGCTGTGACTACTGAAACGCAAACCCCCATCCCCCTAGTATCAAAACTCTACCTAATATTACTAACAACTCCTACTAACCCCTCCACATGGGCCAAGTTTTTGGTAAACCCAGCTAACCGGCCCTCCTTCTAACAATAGCCCACCACCCAACTCCTACCTCCTATCACTCCATGTAGATAAGCTTCATTAGCACACTACATTTCCCATTTACAAAAATTAAGTGGTCTCATAAAATAAATTTAAAAAATTTTGGGCAATCACTCATACAATTTTCACACGCTCAAAAATAGTGCTAATATTCCAGTTATTTCATTTATTCCAAAAAACACCATCTACTAGTTCTTGTTGAGTTATCAAAAGTAAGTAATGAGAGTTTTGGTGACATTTATATTTCACAATAATGTGTTGTAGCTAAAAACGTAACACGTTAACATATACGATATCTCAGTTCGTGAGAAATTGAGAAAATACAAATAAAAACATTTCACCCTTTAAAATCGGAATTACGTACAATCCATTTTTTGTGATCCTTTACATACGCAAGCCAAATTTTCTTTTAAGGAGAAATTTATTCTAGAAATCAGGAAAACAAATGAGACCGCCTGTCAGAAGAACATCTTATCAAATCTGGTCCTTCTTAAGAACCCCTTCTTAATCAATAACGAAGCGACGATATATTTTTATGTTAACTTTTGATATTTTTAATTTATAGACTATAGATTGCGATGCTGCCTTGGTTCAAGTTCCCAATCATCTAGACTTATGAATTTGAGGTGCCCCTAATGTAGAATTCTTCGACTGACTGTGCTACTACCGTCGGACAGCTGTCTTGGCTTCATCGTTGCACGTGATGCCAGATGAACGAGAACGTGGAAATTACCAGGGGCGAGGTCCGGACTGTATGGTGGGTGGTCCACACTCTTCTAGTGAAACTACCGGAGCTTGTCGTCGGTTCTGATTGCCACATGTGGCCTCCCATTGTCGAGGAGGATAACCACGTCCGCATCGAGAATCCCTCGGCGATTTCGCCTGAGAGCAGCCCGCAGACGTGACAGTCTGAAACAATAACTGTCGGCATTGAGGGTTTCACCTTGTTGCATGGCGCCGGTTGTTCCTCAGTCATTTGGGAGAATTTTACCACGGGGCATCTCAAATTTTGTGCTTCGATGGAACAAATGTCTGAACCGGTGTGGGAATTGTTGCTCTTGTGAGTACTATATGGAAAATAGTGCAAAGTACATAGAATAGTACGTATATTTGTAATTACCTGTATGTATCTTACTTTGGCAAATAAAAATAGGGCCAAAGACTTCCTGAAACTTCCGATTTATCGTGTAAAAGTGTGTAAGTCAGTCCTGCCATCGTCACTTCATGCTTTATGGCGTCAAGAAGTAATAATCGATAGTATACTATTCTTTCGTCAGTAAAAGATTGTCTTTTAAAATTTGAGTAATTCGTGTGAATTGGGTTAAGCATTGTTAAGGCATGTAGATTGCGTGAAATATTATGGAATACTGTGTTTTATTATTATTATTATTATTATTATTATTATACAATTTCTTCTCGGGGATTATTCACCTGGTTTTTTTAAGGTTTGAGGGGCTATCTAGCGTACCTCATTTCTGTCTTGGTAAGTTAAGCATGGAGCGAACAGTATGGCAAGTTTCCAAGATAACAGATTTTTGGATCTTGGGAATAAATATTTTGGGATGCAGATTTAGTTTTTCCAAATTTTCTTGCAGGTTCTTATTTATGAGACCATTTGCTGTAACGACTGGCAGAATTTCTTCAGTTTCGAGTTTATAAATGTCTTTATATTCTATTTAAAGTGGGATGTATTTTGAAATCTTATCCATTTCTGCTTTGTCAATGTTATGATCTGCTATTATTATTATCATTATTATTATATTGTTTTAACAAAGTAATTGCTAGCAATTTATTACCAGATTCTTGCTGGACATGAAAAAAAAATACACTAGCAAAATCGAATTCGATTATCTTTTACAGCTCGATAACAAAAAAATTGCAAGCGAATGGTATGTACGGTATTGCTGATTCATCACTGAATTTCTGACGCAAAAAATACGTTTTCATTAGACATCCATTGAGATTTCAGGAGGAGTATTAAAGGAGAAATCTCAGAAAAATCTAAAGAATATTTCGAGATTAGTGGAGAAGTCTCAAAATGCATGTGTTTTCAGCTAATAAATCACAAATCGATTTCCACTCGTAGTAAGATATGCTTAATATTTTATTCGTGCATCGAATGTGATAAACATTATTTTTCTATAGTTAGTTGTTGATTCTATCTTCACCTTATGGTATGTGTGCTTCCTCGACTGTATTTGGGACTTGAATTTTGATAGTACTTTATCGTAAAGAAAAAATAATTGAATCAGTGGATCAAATGAATTGAACGAATAATAAGAATAATAAGTTACAAAAAATTCATGATATTATAAATAATTTCATATCTACTTTTTGTTTATGCCTACAACATTTTATTTACTTTTTATGCGTACAAAGAAACCCGCTTCTCTTTTTCTTTTGATGGGGTTGATGATGATTTTGTGTTTGGTGTTCTTATTTGGGAAAATTCAGAGTCTTTTTGTTAGTAGATGGTCGCATATGTAGAAATAGATGTCCTTTATTACTTATTTGCTTTAGTATCTTAGGATACGGCATAAATGTGAAGTTTGTTGAGGATTAATGGATTATTTTGTCTACACACCTGAAGGCCTTCACTTCAGCCTTTTCGCAAATCATTATGGTATTCGTAATTCAAACTATTGCTCTATAAATATGTTATCTTCCACTTACGTAATGAACTCTGTGATAGTCATATCATACTTCGATGCGCACTTCGAAATGAAAAGGAATGAACTGCAAAGTAATGTGTACACTCTCTCATTAAACTTGACGCAACAAAATAAGCGAACGGGAAATACGTTTTTCTTAAATTTGTTCCTTTAAATCAATTTCTGTAGGTTCGCATCTGAAAAGTTTAAATTGTGTGGTTACGTGACTTTGACTTCTTCTCACAGTATGAGATGTTTCTTCAGGATCGATCTCTTTGCAATATAGTTTTTAACTAAACGAATTATGCCCATTTTGGTTGCGAGAACCCTGCACATCTTCATATCATGGATATTTTCCTTATCAAGATGATGATTCTGAAATTTACTTTATGTATTTACATATATTTTCACTATTGTTTTCATATAGTCATGCAAATTATGGATTGGGGTGATATTTACGAAATGCGTTTGTATTTTCTCTTACGTACTTGTCTTATTAATAGTATATTTCACTGTAGACATCGAGATACTTAGTTTCGTTAATGAACCATTAGCATTTTATCTTATTCATCCGTGACGCTTTCAGAAACATCTACATTCACCCATCCTTCGCAAACGTTTTGCGATTCCTCACCGTCACGACACGTTTATTAACACATTATTTGACAGTAGCAGAACGCGTATGTAAGAATGTTAGCAACGACTATACATCTCATCCTACTTTGGTTGAAGAGATATCTTGATAAGGAGATGAATAAACCTAGACAGGCTCACCTTTAATGAACTTCTTGAAAGAAACACGTCATTCTCCTTTTACATGGTAATCTCAGGACGTGAAGAAACAACTGATCACATTCCCGATTCTAAACTGAACCTTCAGTTATTATAACAAAGCGCTTTGAATAGGAGTTGACTGACGCACGTCTTCAAGTTTTCATGTTTTTTTTATGTTTTTGCGAAACAATGTAAGCTTTGTGTGCTGTGTGTGTAAAAATATATACTCGCACAAAAGACGGAATTGTGTATATCCGCAAAAATACCCAAGAGATAAATATGAAATTACCTGGAGCTTTTTTGTTATTTGTGGTTAGGTGTTTTAGGAATTTGAATTAAGTAAAATCTTTTTGACGTCTCGTTTCAGTTTTTTATATTTTTCTTTCGTGAGAGCACTTTCAACTGAATATTGATCATCTTTCGTCTCTTTCGACCGACGTTTTCATAAGACCAATATCCGATCGCAAGAGTTCTCGCCAAAGATATGTGTGAAAAACTGTAACCAAATGTCAAAAAGATTGACTTTAAACCCATGTTTTTTGCCTGGTGGTTCAAAGTTTTAACATTTCTCAAAAGAAACTGAGGAAACATTGATTTTAGAACCTCGTTGTCACATACGATTTAGTATTTCACTCAGAAAGTTCATTTCACGAAGCCATTGAAATCACTGAGCGCTCACATCTTTTAATAATCCTAGAAATATACTGTTTTACTCGTGAATGCCCAAATGTTAAACTTCAATAATTCTTGTATCGGAAGAAAATTCAATAAACTGATTCCGAACAAGGATACTGCATGTTAGCGATGCTGTTCCTGGGGACTATTATGACAGTTGTAAAGTTAAATGAAGTCAATGATCACTTCTTGACACAGTTTGCAATAACCAGCTTGGATGTTTAGTCTATTTAACTTAGTTTGCCCTATTTCGTTTAGTTTAGCCCTACCTCTGGAAGTTTTTTTTAAAAATATTCTTGTGACACGCTTTTTTATTATTTATTATATACATCATATATTTATGCCCATTCCTAAATTTAATGTGTTAATTTTTCCGTAATTCATTGACATAGCTGGCGTAAAGTCAATTTATATTAGATGCAATTCCAGTGAACAGTTCCAGGGTCTCCGTCATAACGTCACTCAGTTAAGTTGTAAATAATAAGTGAAAATTTACAAAACACTTTTTTTTTCAGTCAATTCAATCTATCAAAATCTACCCGTTTATTCCAATAATAGATAAAAATTGGTATTGCAAATACGAGACTAGGATTGCTAAATTGTGCCAGAAACGTTTGCTTAACTTGAATGTATTTCGTTCTCTTGTTCATGTAGTTGAATAGAAATGTATTATTACTGTTTCTAGAACTGCATGGGCTCCGTTTTATCTCTCGTCGCAGTTTATTGACATCATTCCAAAAGTAATATTTTTTACTACTGAGTAATTTTAGTGCTTCCTGGTGGTATTTCATCGTCATAAAATGTTATTTCTACTTCATGTTTCAAAAACCCTACGGTATAAAAGCCTTGTGTGGGAAGTTACGGCACCGACACCGATGTGGGAAGTTATGACACGATGTTGCGTAATAAATACGTGGAAATTGCAATGTCACATTGCGCTTTAGCAAAGACATCAACACGTGGATCGGTCACGTATCGCTGCGCCCCTTCAGAGAGGATAAGCAAATGACCGTCTCGATGGTGGGGAGTGTTGAACTCCCGTCCGCAGCAAGGTGACCTCACCGCCCTTGCGGTTATCGGCGCAGAGCCGTCGTTGCTGCGCTTGCGGGCGGCCAAGGGAAGAGGCACTGTTGGGGAGGGGGGGAGGGCTGACTGCAACAGATCGAGAATGTTCCGATGATGACAGGATAGGGTTATGTGGTTGGTGAGGGCTTCAGGAACGGTATAAACGAAGAGAACGTTTATGGTAGCAGAGCATGGTTTGTGGCAGTGGAGTGGGGAGATGATGAGGCGATGCAGAGTGGCGAAGACAGCGCAGGCGGAGACGACATTCCGTGCCGCTACAGCGGAAGTACGGCGCACGCAGTCGAGTCCTTGTGTCGCCGACGGCGAACAGTGGAGGGGGTCTAAAAAGTTCCGGGGACTAAATTTCAGTAGCTGTCTTGGGAGTCCTACGGGGGTTTCAATCGACATGTCCTCCACTACCTAAGGAGCCGTCCATAAATTACGTAAAGCAAAAAATTACAATTTTCTACCCCCCTCCTAATTCATAACGTACCTGTAACGATATATCGTACGTAAAGCTAATCCTGCCTCCCCTCTCGTTAAAAATTTGTTTGTAATTTTTGAAAAATTTTTGTACAAATTTTGATACAGTGATTTAACTTACTACTGTGTGCTCTCACTGAGTATTTCAGTACAAGGATTATAGTGACAAACTTTAAGGTTTAAAGACCCTAACTAAACATAATGCATAGCACCAAGGATAATACCTCCCTTCCCCTCAATAAACTTAAATAATATCACAAACCACCATTGTCTCAAACACGCGTTACATAATTTAAAGACGGCGTTTGAGCATAACAAATACATTTCAATGAAATTTCCAGTGCCAGCAAACCCTTGCTCTCTCCATATTCTTTCTAATACTCTAGATAGTTACGCAGCTTATGTATTTGGATCAGCTGATAGTTATGTTATGGGGGAGCTTCTTCTCCACCAGTGGCCGCATTCTCAAAGCGAACCTTCCTGTCAGCTCCCACTATTTACGGTAAAACATATTTGTACGCAACCTTATTTGTGTAACTTGGCTCGTTAAGGATCGTGTGTGTGGTTGAAAACCCAGCGTCAAACGTACTTGACAAACTTATTAAAGTAGTTTGACAAATAAGTCTTATCTTATAAGGGCACACTAATAACAAAACCACTAATAATAGTTGTAGATTTTGTCATAATCATTATGTTATACATAACGTTACCACTGATCATATTACACATTTGAAGATGTTTATAGTTAGTTTTTGGGAAAATGAAATACATGAATAAACAATAAATTTCAAATACTAACTTAATAAAAATCAATCAGTATGCACGTAGACACATACGTTCATTGAATATAGCGAACATCAAGCATTGTTCCCATATCTGAGGTATATTAAAAGGATATTTCACGACAATTCACAAATGTACACTTTCTACTTTCAAACTTATAGCGAGAAAGTCTGTAATTGAATGGGAGAAAATCATTTAAGTGGATTTGTAGCTCAGTATTCACTGGGAAATACTACTAGACAAAATCAACTTAGTACAATTCACATGTTTTTGTTAAAAAAGAATACAGTTTGATTTATATTACACGTGCTATACAAATATATTATAATTGATAAAATGTTATTTGTATAATATAATTTATGCATATAATGTTTTCGTACTTTCTATGTATTTTAAATTAAATTATGTACATTTAAACTAAAAGATATATATTTCACACATTGTGTTCAAATATCATTATTTGAAGTTCATAATTATTAATTATACACAAATGAAGCGTGAATGCCCCTCAAAAATTACTTCTAGGAACTGCCAATACATGCCAACGAACTGAAAATAATTGTCCTTTCAGAGACCTTTTTACGGTACAAAATTGTATAAAACTTCCAATATTAGGGCAAAATATCGATAACATTGAATAAAATTGAATTCATTATTTGTATTATATTTTGTTTATAAAACTGTGTTTATTACTTCAATAGCTTCCCATTTAATTGAAGGCCACCAATGTTTTGGAAATATGTCATAGCAATTAAAACAAGTCATTAACTACTCGCGGCGTTATGAAAAGGGTGTCTTTATATCTAACAACTTTTAATGATTTTATTCCCGCTTATTATTATATCTGCAGCATGTTGCTCTTCGTGACTGTTATAGAAGAATATTTTTAAAATCATAAAACGGAGTAATAACAAACTAGAACAGATTTACGAAGGATGTCAGATGGAAATAGAGCAATTTATGATTCTCTCTTCTCAGTTGTTAAACTGCAGTGTTCCCTAAGGCATTGATGGAAATATTCTCTTTCTAATTTGCTTTGTTCTGAAATAATGATGTTGGCGGAACGTCATTTGCAGAACAGTATTTTATACGTCAAAGTAATCTGTTATAAGTAAACGAGGCAATCTAAAAGTAATTGAAGGACGTTGTAAACCTGTTTGAAGTAAATTGTCACTGGAGAAATAACGGAAGATAATGGAGATATCCCCTTAAGTATTACCATTATTACAGAAGTGATAAAGAAACATAAGTCGAGGGTTTAATTCTTCATAAAGATTCAGCGTTATAATAAGTGAAATAATACGAACTAATTATAACTCTTGATGATGATTGAAATTTTCTGTACAGTATGTATTCAATAAATTATTTGTTGAGTTTGATCTAAAATTGAAAACTATGTTACAATAAAACACCAAGTAAAAGGAAAGATTCATATTTCCCGTTCATCGCAAACATTTGTTTACCGAAATTACAAATTTGACTTCTTCAATCCAGAAACAGTTTGTTTTATAATTGATGGACGTCAGTTGTGTGAGTCCATTGCTCTTAACTTGTCAATTTGCCTGAAGATGATCCACAAAAAGGATTGAAACGTTGAGTTAATTTATTTTATTTGTGTTTTAGAGTAAATATATATCTGTTCATAAAAAATAGGGTAGTTTGATTTGGTACTTCACATTTTACGACGATTGGCAGAACATTCTCAAATACCGCGTACGGAGAGTAAACCTACTCTGATTATTTATACATCACATATTTTATTCGAGAATTGATACAATTATAATTCAAAATATGTTGCGAATTTGTAGATGCATTTTTAAGTGAATCTTGTGTGGCGAGATGTAGTAAATTGTCACAACCTGCAATAAAAACGACCCATTACTGAAATGGTTGAATATGGACTTACGATTATAAGCTACTGTGATGGTCGAACATACAGTTATCGCAAAACAAAATACAAATTAATTTATGTTCCTTTGCAATAAACAATGCAAAAAATGTTTTCAAACGCGAAGAATGTTCATTTATTCTACGCGTACTAAATAAAGCATTCAATTCTTACGATAGACTCGAAAAGGGTTATGAATTTCTATTTTCGATTCCTCTCTGTATCACTGTATTGAAAAATCGAAATATCCGATATTTTTCGTCTATGATACTCAACCTAATTTCAATAAAAATGTAAAATTATTTAACACTTTTGTAGATTACATCTTATTAGGTAATTTCCAATTATTGTGTTTGGATCAATCCCTGTTGACATTCACGAAAATAATGTAAAAATTATGTTGGTCGATGTACTAATAAAAATAGTTTTTCTATTACTGAAACCGAATGGATAACAAAGCTGAATTGGAATGGGTAATGAAGCGACACGATTAACAAAAAATTAGATTAGAAATAGGATAACTGTGAAAAGGAAAACAATAAGAGCTTTTTGACTATTTTAATTTTGAACTCTTTGAACCGAAATCAGTGTTTATAAGAAATAATATATAGTTTTGATACATAACGAATTTGACCATTGTTTTAGACATTAATAACAAAAAGTAAAATGTTATTGATATTTGAAGAATATGTTGATAGTACAGAGGTGCAAACTTCTGTTTGAAAGGGAAGTATAGAGAGTAAAGAAACTAGATTTAAGGAATCGAAATCTAATTTGGAATGAAGAATTGAGGGAGAAACTGTGGAATCGACCCATCATTATTCCTAATGACTTCATCAGTGTTCTTTCATTCGTTAGTTCCTTTCGAATTACAAGTCAAATATAGACCAAAACGTTTCTCCGAACTCACTTGTTTGACCGACCTTTCACATTTCAAAGCTCTCGGTCTAGTCTCGGCGATCTCTACGGGATCGACTACGTATTTAGAGGATCCATTTCGTTTGTGGATTCCCAGCAGGGAACGATGAAAGCACCCTACTGCACCCTCTGCTGTGGAACTCGCGCGGCGAACGAAAATAGACAAAGTCAAATGAAGGTGACTCGCGACGTGCTTACACACCACTCCTCACTTCTGACCAAATATTGGATTCATGAGGAATCAATATTTCCTTAAAAAAGTTCTGTTTATCTACGAAATAAAGTCATTTTTAGAAACGAGAAAAAGTCTACAAAAATGATGAAGTATTGGTTACTTAATAATGATAATTCTGTTTGATTCTTTTTCCGAATTGCATCTCTAAATAAAAGTATTTTTTACATTCCCGCCATCTTGTTTTATATTTATGTTTCACTACATGATTTATTATACATGTTTGCGTATTTATTCATTCTACCCTTTTACATGTGTCTAATATCTGGAACAGGATAAACCTACTTAATTTAACCATAGCTAGCTTCATTTTAACTTAAGTTACGAAGAAAAATTAACATTCAATACAATGGTTAATAATATACTGTTTTATTTTGTTTTATAGAAGTAATAATTTTGAGCTTAGTGGTTATTCAAGTCTATTGCTATTAAGATTGGAAGTTGTGTTCCTTTTACATTTGTTACATGGATTTTAGAGTATTGCTTTTGTATTTAATTAAATGTGTATAAATTTTTGTTTTGGAAAAATATTTAATTTTTACTTACGAATATGATTCTTAAGAATAAATGAAGTAAATGAAAAATATGATTCTCACTAAATCCACACGTTTTCGATTTGGGACATGAGACAGTTTATATGTTGCTTTAAAAAGTTGATAATATGATGAATTATTTATTTTTACATTAATCATTTAAAATGTTAGATATCTGCAGTCAACAGGAGAACCTTGAACATAGTTTGTCTAATATAAGACAAACTTATAAACGTAAAGGTGTACAAGAGTGCACGTAAAGGTGGACATACATGGACACTCCAAGCCACGCCATAACGTCCCAATGCAATGGTGCGAAAAAGTGGGTACAAATGGTACAGGGTCATGTTACGGCATTCAACACAACGTCACCCCTCACCAAAAGAGACAATTGTCTTTTTTCCAGTCGTCTTTGTACTATTCAGTGTGATGGTTTGTTTATTGATTGACGGAGTAGAGCTAGTGGGATATGAAAAACATATTACTAATAAGCAGCGAACAAATGTTGAAAATAAATTTTTAATCTACGAATCAGTGTATTCTCGTAATAATCGGATGCAATATTGAAAAGATATAATAATATAAAAGTAGATAGACATAAAATTCAGAAATAATATTTTTTTAAAAATAAAAAATAATTACATTATTCTAAAGAATAGGGGCAGTCTCTTAACAATAATAAGTTAATTACTGTAATAAATTGCGTAATTAAATAAGATTTACTTAAAGAAATGCACAATTTGTATTTAATTACCTAAAATTTGTAATTTGTGTTGAGTTATAATTGGTTGTTATACTATTTAGTTTCGGTGAATGGTCTTGCGAAGAATTTTATATTCATTATCACGATGTCATCGAGAAAGAATTGGCAATAAATTATTTCTGTAATTGGAGAAGTTTTTTATAAAGTCGAAAAAATTATTTATTTATTTTTTGTTTAGATTCCTCGTAATATTTTGAGGAGGCCTCCTTTACTGCTTGGAGTTCTGCGGCTACATGAAATGCACTGCCACAAATGTTCAAACTCTTTCGCCCTCGGATTTCGCGAATCAAAACACAGATTACTTAGGCCATAGAACCGAAAGGGATTGGTGGATAGCGCGGATGCGATGGATTTTGGACTGTTCGAACATCCAACTGAGCCCATTACGCCACTACATACTTTTCGTTTTCCTCACATATGTTGCGAATGTGGCGTGGTATCCATCCATTTGGATGAATGGCGTGACCGTATATGCCCACCTTAAGGTGAATAAATTCTTTACTCGATCGCCGTATTGATATAAATTGCATTGAGATATGTTCTAAAATTTAATTCTAAAGAAAAGGTATTCTAATATTAGAACTAAAATTTATCTCTGTTTAGATTTTATCGGAAATTATTAATTGAAAATACATATTAGTTACAATTTATCTTAGATTTCAGCTCTGCAAAACTATGTCCCCTGTTTTAAATATCTTTCATGTAATTCTATTTTAGAAAACAGGAGAGAGAATGACGGAAAATGTGTCAATATAGAATCTTGGAACCGAAATATAGGTGTCTCTTTTCCCGGACATCCTGTCTGTCCATATGCGTTCTCGATGACATAAAAAATTTATGGAGTTGAATTCAGTAGATAGCCATTTTCTGCGAGTTAAGTATAATTTGCGAATTAAATTTTATATTCTTGGTTTGGTTATTATCATTTTATACTGACCTTCATGATAAATAATTAGTAATCTGAGCGGTATTTTAGTTTTTCAATTATAGCGCTAAGAAGTAACTGGAGCCGTAATTTTCTTTTATGCAGCAGATTATTTAATAATAACCTCTCTTAACGTGAAGGGAATTGGATATTTCCATTAAAGGAGATGTGACATCAGCCATTTTTACAACTCCCGAAGGTTTCTTACAAATAAAACATAATATTTTCCGTTTTATTTTACTGATAGAAATCACAAACACACGAAAGAAGTTTAAGTGGATTAAAGAAGTTCGATAATATGGTTGCCCTATGTTGGTTGTCATTATTTCTCACCCTTTCTAGAAAATGAATTATTTTGTCCTTCCTGGAGGGCAACACCCAGACCGTGCAGAAGTATTTATGTATTGAAGAATAGCTGGCTCTAGGGTGTCACCAGGGATTTTTCCTAGACCAATCTTCCCTTATTCAGGAAAAAATAAAATTTATCTATATTATAAGACTGAAATAATTTTACTTCCTGGTTTTTTAAAACACATGTACAGCGTCCTAATAATACAAACTAATAATAATATAAATTTAATACAAAACTTGATAGTATACACCATTTTGAGTTTCACCTTCAGCAGGGAGAGTAAATAAAACTTTGGATGATACCATTCTTGAGTAAGCAAAGTAAAGTTGAACCACGCATGAAGTAATGTAAAAATGAGAATCAAGACAATCAACACAAACGATTAGCCTAGCGCACCACTTCACTCTTAGAATTGTGCTCTACGATTTCCGAAACGTTGTGAATACGGCACGGTTGTAAATGTGGACTTGCTCTGCGAAATAACCGATTAAGATATTTGCTTAATCCAACCCGAAGTTTGCATTGGATTTCTGAATATAAAACATTTCGTGAACTGTAAATGGAGTTAAGTTGTCATGTCCACAGAGCGTTAGTCACTTGACCATGATTCAATACCTCCATGTTACTTTTTTAATGCTCAGTGCCTAAAAATATTTTCGCTACGTTATTTTCTTGTGTATGAAACTGTAATTACTTTTTGTTACATTTTCCCAATTTTATCCGGATAATCAGGGTGTACATCGACCTGAATCACATCCGGTCCCAGTTAGTAAGGATAAGCGAAATTATGCTGATAAATTTCCATTAGCTAAACCTCAGCAAATTATCCGCAATAATATCTACAGAATTCTAAGTGAGTTGTAGAATAGCCGTACGAAAATATTAAGAGAGTTCAATATGTGAAAATACAAGTTGACTCTCTCTTTCAATTAACTTCAGGCATCGAGTAAAAAAAAGAGACAAGAGACCTAACTCGGTAAAATACCCGCAAAAGTGGTCTTAATAATGTTCCATAATACCAAACTGTTTGAAATTCTTTAGTATACACTTACAAATTGGAGTACCCATATTGTAGCGCCATCGTTACGGCGTTGAACAATAAAAAACTAGGGTTATTGTTTTTGTTTATTTACGATATTTACATTTTATAAAAAGTTACATTGGGGTAGTGGCTGACTTCCCCAAGAATGTCATTAATCTTTTGTTTAATTAATCTCTGGAATAATAAATGGATAACAGTACGTAATTATTAAATTTTTCCTTCATACATATTAAATCCACCACTGCCCCTAGGCCCTTGATCAGAATTGAAGGGATAGCCCCATGCTTCTTTTTGTAGATTATTATCTCACATGTGCTCATACGCATTTTGTAACTGATTTTTGACAATAAAGTTTATTTATTTATTTTGAAATAAGACAACAATATGGCATTGTTAGTTGAATTATGTATTATTGCATGTTTTTCTGTAAGAAACAGGAAATTTAGAACAACACCGAAACGAGTTTGCTTCTATTACTAATAAAAAACTAATTTTGAGTTTTCACGTATTAGCCAAGGATTCTTTTAAAAAATTCCAGTTGTCTCCTTTTCTAATGTGATTAGTATACGAGGATGATAACTATTGAAGATAGTAAATCCTACTATGTTAGTTGAAACCAGGCAAAATGTATCGTCAACATTCCGTGACTGCAGGTTTTTGGAATTTGCAAAACCAGTCTAGTTCACAACATTCTTTTTTAGAATAGACAGCAATGGATTAAAATAAGAATTGAGCCGAAATATCCTTGACAATCAAGGCTCACTGATTATAATGTGATTCCCTGACCATTCTGACGAGAGAGAAGGATATTCTTTAAAAAGTTATATTTTAGAAAGAATTTTATTTGAGGGTGGGTAATTTAATGGGGTTAGTTAACATCGTATTTTGTAAGAAGGGACCAGCCAAATTTTATCATGAACATTACGTGTGTGCACGTTTTTGTAAATCTAACATGTTCAGTAACATTATAAATAAAATACGGCGATGGAGTAAAACAACAATTGAGTGGAAATTTTCTCGACAACCACATCTTATCGATCCTGCGATTCGCCGACCATCCTGACGAGTGAGAGAGAAAGAAAGAAAAGGACGCGGGACAGGGGATTTTGATGGCGTCGCGTCGCGGAGTGATGCGGGGAGTTACGACGCAGAGACACTAACGCCCCGGAAACTGCTCTACGGCTGGCGGCGCTCGTCAGGGATTACGGTAATAGAAAATCGATGGCAGAGCACTTCACGTTGCTGCATCGCTACGTCATGGGGGATGGGGGAGTCTTGGACAGCGATGGGGCGGGGGAAGGTGGGGGGGAGACGACAGCGCAGAGATGGAACATTTTAGGGAACCATACATAAATAAAATGTAAAGGAAAACTTTTGAAATTCATATATATGGCCAGGTGTAGAAATCAAGATTCTTAACTGTTCTTATATCTCACAAAACTTCCACAGAAAAGGAAAATAAAAAACTCGAAGAGAGGCGTGAATTTGGGCGAAGAGAGGCGTGAAAAGAGAAACTCGCGTGAATTTGAAAACCAAATCAAATATAACTTTGGGGACATGCTCATCAATCAAATCGCCAGATAATACAGAGATGTCAAAACAACATTATTCGTGTGATTACTAATGATCTGCATGATGACCTGGAAATGAGGTTCGTGGATGAAATCATTAATGACATCGCAATACGTCACGAGAAGAGATTATCCCAACACGTGAACACCGAAGCTATAAAGTTTCTTGACATGGGGTTCGACTTAACACGCCTTAAGCGAAGAAAACTTGATATTATGAGAACAATTCAGGAAGTTAATATATTTTTAACTTTGCAATTTATTATAATTTTTTTACTTTTGTGTGTAAATATGTTCAAAAATAATACGAAAAAACTTTCTCTTTTTTAGAATTGTGTTTTTAATTACTATTGACCGTGTGAAGTATATTATGGATATAATAGTTAGACCTTGATATTAACACACGTTATTTTATTTCATGTTTTCTAATTATTACTTACTTAAACTTCTGAATTGAAGATTGTAATATGTATGTATACTCTGTAAGAGATGTCATAATAATAAAATAGTTTTTGATCTCTTAAATATTTTTCATTTTAATTGGTGAAAATGATCTTCCATGAGGCAATGTATGCAGATTCATGCAGGAAGAGACTGCGGTCTAACAGCCGTATGAGCCGGATACAGAAGACAATTAAGATGATTGGTGTTGATGTGTTATACAACGATACACTCAGAAATGTTCAGTTAATAAGAAACAATAATAATGAACAATAATACAAAGCATAGTTTCAACGAATCTTGATTTTTTTAATATCATTAATATTTTATAAAAAATTGTTTTGATATTTTTTATGAATGACTATTTAAATAAGAAAATTTATATTTATTTTGTAAACCACATGGCACAGTTCCGTAGAAAAACCAAGGAACTAAACTGGAACGCTCATTTCTCATAACACCAAATGGTGATTCCGATTTATTCATTTAACTACGTAATACGATCGAGGATTCCAGGATCTAATTGGGCAGAAACACTCGAGCATTTTCTGGTCTGGCTCTGGTTAAGTACTGAGATGTACGGTTTTGACAGCATAATAAAAAGTTTTACGGAATCTGGATGACAATGTACAGGTGAATCCACGTTCTTCTTCTTCTTCCTCGTATTATTATTGTTTTTCTTCATCACATAACTTTTTGTTGTGGTAATATTATGGAGGAGACACCGGGTGCAAACCATGCACCTGAGGTGTTTCTCACAAGTTGTCATAGCGCTTTTCGCACTATGTGGGTCGTACTCAACACGACTGCTTTCTGCATTTGGAGGAGATTGTGGTTACCAGGGACTTCTTTTATGATTTCACAGGTGGCGTTGGATATCAGTCCTGTGGCCCCGAGTGTATGATGGTATAACCTACGCTTTCATTCCCCACATTCTTTGAATCTCAATTTGTAAGTCCTTGTACTTGAGATATTTTTCTGCTTCTTTTTGAGTTATGTTGTAGTCCGATGGTATTGCTACATCTATGAGAAGGCATAACTTTTGTTTCTTATCTTTCAGTACAATGTCTGGTTTGTTGGCTTTTATTTCTCTGTCTGTGTGAACTTGGGTGTCCCATATAATAGTGATTTCGGATGTATCAATCACTGGGTCCGGGATGTGCTGATACCATTTTCCCCCTACTTCTATTTCGTATTACTTCTTATTTTCTTTTATTATTATTATTGTTAGATGTTACCGTGGCTCAGTGGGTAGAGCGCTGAGTTCCTGGCTGTATGGCCGGGATTCGATCCCCAGTGAGATAGGGAATTTACATCACACCTCAACATCCAGATTGACTCCCAGGCCTACTCAGCCTGCTGTAAATGAGTACCAGGATCCTTTGCTGAGGTCAAACCGGTCGGAGCGAGATTCTGACCACATTACCTCCTCCTACTACCGGATTTTTTTAATTAAAGACCCCTCACTTTGAACTGCTATAGAAGGCACTGCCATAAAAATTGTCATGTTTTTGTGCGTATACTTACAGAAAAATTTTTTTCTTAGTATGAAAAATACTTCTAAAGTAGAAGAAATGTTTCAAAATTCGCGAAAAAAGGTCACAGCTTTTCCCGATACGTCGACTACTAATTTTTATTCAAAAAAACTAAGTGTCAAAAATAATTCTTATTCAGCGAATGATAACTATTGTGTTTGTGACAACATTGAATCTTAAACTTCTACATGCAAAATATAACGAGTTATTAACATTTTTTAAAACATTACTAAAAACGACCTGGCACATTTTTAAGGAATAAAATTTATTCTGTCGCCTTCAGGAAAGTGCCGTGATCACATGATCAATGAATTTAAACATTTAAAACAGTGTGTAATCACAATTAAGTGATAAACAAAACTGTGTTTTCATTTGGCGACCAGCGGTACCTCAGCGGTGAAGTACTGTCTAGTCGTACTGTTGTCGCGAGCACACAGTCCACACTGACTGGAGTCCTCAGCTGAGGTGGTTACATACTGATTACGCGCAAGATTTAGAGAATACTTTATATCATAGATAACTTTTTCGCAAATATTTCATAACTTTGTTATTTGATAAAACTTTTATCTTATTTCGAACAAGTTAATATTAGAATATTTCATTCGGTTCTCAAAAATATTAAAAATCATTTTTGTAATTAATACGTTTTATTTAACTGTTTTGAACTTTTATACAACAATCCACATAAGATAAGTGCTAAGGTTGTTGTTATTGCTGTGGTTTGAGGTTTGTGATTTTTCGATTTGTTTATATTATGCAGAAAACAAAACTTGTTTTACGTCATCTTAGTAGCGACGACGCGCTAATCAGATCTTGAAAAATGTTTTTAAAAACTGTTAATAACTCGTTATATTTTGCATGAAGAAGCATGAAATTTTTAAATGTTGTCACAAACATAATAGTTATCATTCGCTGAATAAGAATATTTTTGACACTTTTAGATCATTCTATAAAAATTGGTATTTATTTTTCTTTTCTATGGTATATTGTGCCTTCTACAGCAGTTCAAAGTGAGGGGTCTATAATAAAATATTTCGATAATAGTACCGAGGTCAAGTAATTGCAAAGCTCTACCCTCCGCGAACCTCTTGGACACCTTCAGGCCTGTTCAGGGATAGTTTGATTTTTATTTATTTATTATTATTATTATTACTATTATTATTATTATTATTATTATTATTATTATTATTATTAGTGAATGAATGTCTTCCACAGCTTGAAGCTGGATCTCTTCCACTTGATGAACGGACATTGTCAAGTTCAATCAAGCTCTTCTCCAAGAAATTTTCGCACTAGTACGTGTCAGGTGACAAGGATTACGGATTTCTGCATATTGGTCAGTGTATTGGCTGCTCGTAGTATTTCCAAATGGCGTTTTGTCGCTTTCGGTATACTTCCTGGGGCCGAAGTCACTATAGGTGGAATAACAACTTTCTCTAGTTTCCAGATTTTCTTGAGATGGTCAGCCTAACCCTTGTATTCGCTAATTTTTAAACTTTAAGTTCCGTCTATTATGTGTCAGTGGGGTGGCAACATCAGTTACATGAATTTCCTTCTTATTTCGGTCTAGGATCATGATGTCAGGTCGGTATGCTGGTATAGTTATGTCAGTTCTAATTTCTCTGTCCCAGTCAAGTTTCCAATTGTCATTTTCAGTGACAGGTGGAGGTTCATATTTGTAGTAGGGTATGTCTGTACCATATTTGTAGTAGGGTATTTCCTGAATAGTGTTGGTGAAGAAATTTTGCTACATTGTTGTACCTTTTGTTGTAATCTATGTTTGCAATAGGAACTTGTGATGTTTCTGATGCGTCTTTGCATTTTCGGCATTTATTTTCAATTCCTTCATTTTGGATGAATTTTTATAACCCTGGATAGCCACCATGAATCCGGTTGTTTCTCCAATTATTATTATTATTATTATTATTATTTGTATTTTCGTTTCCGCAAACTGAGGACCACGATGAGGAGTGTTAGTAAGGCTCAGTTTTTGAGTAAGCTTACTCACTAGACACATCGTGAATTTTTCGGAGGAACAGCGTCTAGATAGAATCTAGATTGCTGTATCCGAGTATTACAACTGCTGTTGTTACCCGCAGAACTGAGACATGGAAATGAAAGGTTACAAATCATTCTGGCCCTACCGGGAATTGAACCCGGGATGACTTGATGAAAAGCGAGCACGCTAACACCGTGGCCACGGAGGAGCTTATTACTATTATTATTGTTATTATTATTGATTTTCTGTGTTTCTACCACGGTCCATTTCGGTTCTTCATCAATTGCGGGATCAGTTCCAAGCAACAGTGAGTAAACGATCAAAGCTGAGGACGTTCCTGACTATTATTATTATTATCATTCATAAAATATTTGGTTTATTTTATTCGGATAAATGCTCTTAATGAAAGACTCGAGAGTAAACCATGTGACCTAGTTAATTATCAGATCCAAATGAAGGAGCAAAGATAGTAATTTTGTAAACCTTGGAATAAGTCTGCTGGAAACGGAATTCTTTGTGAAATATCTAACTATTCCGATATTTTCTTTTCCAGCATATTTGAAAATATTTAGTGGTCTAACAATTAATCCAATTATTTTGTTGATTAATGATATTGTATTAAATATATCAGTTTACAGGTAAATTACGCTATATTTTGAGTGAAAGTTACACGTTTTAAAAACTTATATTGATTTAAATTTCTCCAAATTTGATTTAATGGTTTGGAATAGATATAGGAACCTGACCATTTGACTCCTGTATTTCTAATATTTTTGTTAAGAATTATTTTTGTCAATAAACATTCGTTTTTAGTCAATGCAAGATCCATGTATAATATAATATAATTAATATAATATAATAATGTAATATAAATAAACTTGAGGTTATTTCGAAACGTCACGCGACGTGTGAGGATTTTTTTACCTCTTCCCCTCAGTCCTCCGTGCCACGTTTTCATCACGTTATAGCAAACCCTTCTTTCACGCGTAGAAAATATAATCATAGAAAATATAATCATTTGTATACTTAAGAGAATAATAAAGGGGGATGGTGTCCCACTAAGTGCAAGGTGGTGATAAGACTTTTGGTTTCATTTTAAGAAAACTTGCCTCAATTGAGATAATTTTCAACGTTCATGATATACTAAATGTAACGTCACGCTCTCTAAAAACGTCACGAACCGCCATGTTTCATCCCCCCCCCCCCAAGACCGTGACNTATGAGCTCAGATTCTTTATATTTTGTCTCCAAATACGTCGCTTGCATGGTATTCAAGGTCTATTTTACAAACATTTCAGAGAATATGACGTCAGAGCACCGAATTAGCCTTCTGCGCAAGATCCTCTTCGTACAACTGAGCAACCTCCATCGTTTCTTACGTCAGCGTCAGACTGCTTTTGAAGCAGGCTATTCGTTACAACCAATATCGTCGCAGCTTTAGTTTATACTGTGCGACCAAGGAATCTGCAGCTAGATGATCAAGTGGAATTCCTTGAAGTTATACGGCGCAACAAGACTCGTGTCAATTAGTCTTTACTCAAGCTGATGAAATTTGCAGTGTCATTGCTCGAGATTGAACAATCACAACACTTCCATTGTACCACATAAAAAATTCAAGATTGCAACTACGAAAATTGTGTGGATGGAATATGGAGTCTTCGAAGAATACTACTTCATTTGTTTGAGTAAAGAATTTAAGAGCTATTAAATTTAGGAATACGATAAAAGTAATTTAAACAAATTTTCTCCCATAAATGATTTCTTATGTATAAGTAACATTAAGTAGCAAGGCAGAATTATGAGTAAGGTGTTGCCACAGTTATTTTTGGGACCCTTGGGTTGAAGTAAATAATACTAATATATTACTATATATTTTATACTCCACGATTAATTTTATAATCCTTAATTCATTGAAAATTTTAATATAACAAAGAAAATTAATGTTAATTGAAAATTTTAATATAACAAAGAAAACTAATGTTATTGATAATTTATCTGATAAAAATGAATTTTCCTGAAACATAATATTTTATCATTAGAACATTCATGTTGAAGGAAAACGACATGGAAGCAATAGTAAAATGATTTATATGGAGATATAGGAGCCAAAATATTTCAAATGCTAGATTTTGTGTCCGTACAAATATATATTACAATACTTAATGAAATGTTTTATTTTCGTTTTATTGTCTGCATAATTCCTGAATGCATCATTCTATTTGAAAAAAAAAAGAGGATGTAGAATTTTTAAAAAAAATTAGAACGTACTAACCTATTCAGTAATTGTATTACATGGCTTAGGATCATTTGACTCATTTACAAATGAGTTATCGTTGTTAGGTCACACCTGCTTTCTGAAATTCTTGAAATACACCGATAGTTTTTGACACTAATTATGCTTTTTAATACTTTTTACAATTTAACTTTATTTCATTTATTCAATAAAACACAATTCGTCACTTTTAGAACCAATGATTTAACACTGAGGAACTGTGTGTTCTACTTGTATTAAACTGTGCTCATTGGTTTGAAAGTGACAAATTGTGTTTTATTGAATAAAATATTCAGATGAACTATTTTTTATAATTTTATTTTTTGTATAAAATATTAATGTACACATAAATTTTCAAAATTACTAGTACCTACCCGTGTAAATCAGTCTGTAATATCTGATGTATTTGTGTTAAAAGATGAATCGCTGTCGATAGTGAATACTTTTAAAACTGTTATAAATTACTATTACGTTTTAATTTTTGAAGTGTACGTATTATTCCCTTGCTGGTAAACAGTAGGGAGCATCTATTGCGGTAGATACGTTCTCAAGGAAATGGGGAAACTTTTTCAGATCTGCTGCTGACTCGCTATCCAGAAGAATAAATGTATCTTACTAAATTCCATAATTATCTAACTCTTCTTGTTCATGTGCTCCTTATTAAGATTCGTGAAGAAAAGCATTCTTGAGTTATTCTCGCTGAAAATTAATGGGAGGGATTGTAGTGTGCTTTTGTTTCACGGAACGAGATGTGAGCTTTCGTGCGGTTGTGGGCCTGAGCTGGTTATGTCAACAACCAGGTCCACTGGCAAGACTACCATCGGAATTTGTATTATATACCCCTGATTTCTTATAGCTGAGGATACAACAACAAAAATCGTATAAAAACAATTAAAAACAATGGATTTGTCCTTTTGTTCTGCATATATGTAAGTGAAAAATTTGGTGTTATGAATGGATATTAATTTTGACAAAGGGAAAATGTTTGAAAAAGCGTGATATTTTTACTATTTCTTGCCGATACGTCGACTTTATTATTTTCTTATAAAATAAACTAAAACAGCAAAAAATTTATTCTTATTCAGCGAATGATCCCAGTTATGTTTGTGACAATATTTGAAAATTTCCAGCTTCTACTTAATTACAGTGACATAAATTGTTTTCAAAAACACCTCTCAAAACGACCAAGTACGTTATTAATGAATACAATTTGTACTGTCGCACTCATTAAAGTACCGTGATCACATTATAATTGAAGTAAAATGTTTAAAACTATTTACTCAACCTGCAACAAGTGATAAATAAACCATGTTTTGAACAAACGGCCAGCGGAGTCTTCGAGTTTCGCGCTTCTCACTCCTCTGACTGGAATAACTTTGTCAGCTGGAAAGTCCAGTCTGTTTTCTGAAATAAAATGGGAGTTGGATGCCTCTACGTTCATTAAGTAGAAGCATCAGCGTTTAGTATTGTTTGGCGTACTGTGGAGGTGCTGACTAAATTCGACGAAGAGTAATAGGTTGACGGGGTTTTGGAACGCTTCTTGATATGCTTGTTCGCGACGGTGTGAATATATTGAGCTTTAGGTGTGATTTTAGTTCTGGTTTCTCTGTTAATCATTTTATTAACACAATTCCTAACACCCACAACACAAAAGTATTAATCACATCTCAACCTCAACGGTTTAGACCGGAAGTTAATGCTCGCTCGTTACTCAGTAAAAGAAGTATAACATTCCGTATTTTATTGAACATATTATTTGAACCTAGTGAGAACGTTAATTAAATCCAGCTAATATACAGCGTGTAATTAATAAAAGAAAAAGGCGTGAATTACGTAACGAACAAAATAATTAAATAGCGATATAATGACTTCAAATTAAAGGTCTTACATAATGTAAGGTGCTTTGCTTAATCGGAATTCTACTCTAAGCAATAACAAATAAAATTGAAAGAAAGAATCAATCAGAACAAAAGCTTATTCGCGAATCCACGTAACAGTTAACAGAGCGAGAGATAGATTTATTGAACAAGTAAAGCATGTATCGTTACACAATATCATCAAGCTAGATTACAGATTAGACTGAACAACTAAAAAAACTGTTTAGTGATAGAAATTTGATGGAACGAAATAGTTTGTAATTAAAATAAAGTTCAACTCACGTTGCCTCGAACTACGAAGAAATCACTTGTAACTGATCGAGGAATACGGTTAAGGAACACCAGTATAAATATCATTTTATGTCATACATACACACATTCTTGTAAAATTTCAGTTGTATACCAGCAACTTAAAAGTGACCGAAAAATCAATCACCAATTTTGAAAAGAAGGACATCGTAAAAACATACATATCCCCTTTTCGCCCAGTTAGGGGTAGATTTTCGTATATTGGTACGATAATTATCTATTGTCATGCAATCCGCACATTTCAGCTCGACCGGAAACTAGGAAGTGACCGAAAATTCAATTACCAATTTTGGAACGAATGGACAACATACATACGAACGAAGCAAGTTAAATAAATGCTTGTAAAGACGTCTAGACCAATCCAGAGATTGTTCTTACTCCTGCCTCTATCCTGAATAAACAACCTCGTCGTTGAGACACTTCAACATTCGACCAGCACAGATTGTGCCAAAGATATTAAACAACACAACAATCCTGGTTGGCACCGTTGTGTGTGTGTGGTGGTGGTAGGGGGGTGCTAAACATCGTCAAGGAAATCACAACATATGTCCTTTGTGGTTAAGAAATAATCATTATTGTGGGGTTGGGAAGGTCCGAAAACCGCCCAAACCATGACATAGCGTGAACTTTAAAGACTAGATTTTTACGTACATTAATAACATGTTCCCTAAGTGACTCGAACAATTCCTCATTTTTCTTTCCCTGAATAAGGGAGCTAAATCACACATCAAACATAGATCATTAAGGAAGCGTTTTATAGAAACCTATATAACAAAGCATGAGGATATAATCGTGAAGAAACCATCTGGAAATGTTGGTTCATAACCTTTGTTGCCATTCAGCATGCGCGCATCATTTGTTTTCCAACCAAATATTGTATCCTTAACACATATTCGTATTGAATACTTTCAAGAAATATATGGCATGCTCTCCTCGAGATAGTACGTAATCTGAAACTCAGTGTGTTTTTCAGCTAATGAGTTGATTTGTCAGACATAATACTTTGGCGGATAACTGAAATATTCTTTCGTCAAGCTGTTGACAATTTACGGATTACCATAAATCTTCAACATATTCGCAAGTTCATAGATAAGCAAATAACGTCTTTACTATTTTCACTATACTCTATTTTCACTATATTTGATGAACGAATTTGGATGAAGTACTTAACAAAGTAAAATCTTGAAATTAATGATTTCTACCTGAACTGTCTTGTACGTTGTAAATAATATCATAGGTTTTAAGAAATAATTTGTGTAAGTTGAAGAAATGATATCATTGAGAAGATACAGTATTTGTATACTAGAAAATTACGAGTAGGCTGGGTACTCATCATTACCACCATCCTCTAAACGTGAGAAAATCATAAGGAATATATTTTATTTCATATTATCAATTATATAAATCAGTGAAAATTACTCCGGCCATTACATATTCCAAATTTATCGACTCGCGACGAAAAAAAATAATCAATGACGCAGTTTGCGACACGACCCCCCTCCCTTGTGGGCACCCCTGGTAATTCCATGTTTCGAGGAAGTCGGTACAGAAGAGTTGACATATATATTTAAATATATTCTCCTCTTGTTTTGAACAATCCTGTATCTGCCACTGCTTTGAATATTTCTTTCTTTCTTTTTCTCGTAGAAATCGAATTCTGTTGTAATCCTTTTAACCAGGTTCAGTTGATAAATCCATGACGGCCGCAATTAATGTATCTCATAATATTTCATTCATGTCACCTATATTTCAATTCCATTCTCAAACAAATCATTTCCCAAAACGTTGACCACATAGGTTTATCATTCACCTCCGTAAACACATTTCGCAGCATTTTTTTCTATATTACGTTCAGTAGCGAATCCAGAATTGTATTATCATACAATGGGTCCATTTATGGGTTTCTGGAGGTATGGAAAAATTTGGAAAGTTTGGAGAAAATGATTTGTATGGCAAGTACCAGTTCTGTAAGAAGATATATTTTACTACGCAACGAAAATACGTACCTATACATGAAACTATCATTTATTTTGTAATGGTTTAAACTTATGATTTTTTACTTATTAGGAGGGTGGGGACTTGTTTGCGAAAACCCCACTCTAAATTCGCCACTGATAACATCTTTATGGTTACATATATTTCTTTCGTGTACCCTACCTGTGGACGTCGGTCTGGGTGGAAACTTTGTACAGTTGTGAAAGACGAACGGGTGGTGTAGTGGTCAACGCCCCTACGATCAATGCAGGAGTCCCGGGTTCAATTCCCGGCTCGTCGTCATTTTCACCTGATCGTAAGTTGTCACATCTTTATGGTCGTTCTTCTGAAAGCATTATCTATATTTGATACAACATTTGTGACGCAGCCACAACTTCAACCACCTCCCTCGCCACCAACGGCGGCGCCTCCTGCTGCACAGGTATCCACCCTCCCCTTTTTCAAACCGCGCACAGGAGCACGCTTGCTCACCACCAAGGAGGGGAGGGGGCACAGGGTCGGAGCCCCAGCTGCTCCCATTGTGCCTTTGTGACCATTGCCGCTGACGTCAGCTGGGAAACGGAACGCCCTTCCTTCGTTCCTGCAGAGACGAAGAAGCCTTTTGCGCTGCATATCCGACTCGTGCAGAATGCTTTCGTGCATTAACGCGCGAATGAAAGGTTTGTTGAGGTTTCCCCTTTCCATTTGCCTCACGAAAGGAAGAGAAAGCACGGTCGCTAGGTATGGATTTAGAACGGGGTTCGATCTGCCCCACCCCCAACTGCATTCATTTTGAACTTTCCCTGAACAAAACTATTTTTTTTGTAAATTCATTCCATGTATCATAAACAAAATCTCGAGATGAGAAGAAATCAAATTGAAGTAGTTTTGTTTCCTAATTTTAGTCACATATTCGAAAACAATTTTCTTCGCTCGGAGCGGAGGAATCTATTTTCAAAATACGAGTAATTGAACCTTCCCTCTTCAGTGACCTATAGATTCATGAGAAATGACACATGGACGTACAAATTTGACTGACGTCCTCTCATTTGGACAGGTCGTGAATAAATGTTTACTTGTCTAAAGATTTATAAATAATTCTTGATCACTTTATATTAATTCCATGAAGATTGGATGTAAAGGGAAAGAGGAAACTACTAATTCGATTTTATTGTATCCTTCATCAGGATTTGTTGTACAACAATGCTATCATCTCTCTCTTACCTTTTCCGGCCATATGCAGGACTAATACTCCTCGCTGTCAACTATACCGTGGAGCACAAGTATTTTAAAATATAAGCAGCCTTCATGAATGATATAATAGTATACGAGAAGTAGGCGAATTAGTAGTTTCTTTATCTCTCTCCTATATGACCAATACACGGAGTAGAATGGAACTCAAATATTTTGTTATTTACTATCGGTAGGATATTCTATAGATAGGAACAGGCATTAAAAGGAAACTATATTAATGGGTAAACGTTATTGAACTTTCATTTCTAACTTCAAAAAAACTGAATCACTAACCTTCCTCCATTTTGTTAAAAACCAATCAACAAATATTTTACACTCTGAAGAAGTTGGTAATGATATATTATTTTTGTAATTAGTCTAAAACAAACATTATTCATTTTATATTCATTCACTTTAACTTACATATGCACACATTAGACTTGGTGGTCGGCGCGAAGAGACAGAATTTGGTAAGTTTATATGGTATCATGTAAAAGAGACAAAATGATTATTGTAGTAATTATAAAATTTAAAAAATCCAAATGATTAACATGCCTGATTTTAAAGAAAATGTTTCATCCAAAGCGTCTGTCAATTATACAGACGAGTACAAATATATAATGTAAAGTAATTTATAAAATTTTGACGTCACCATTATTCATAGTCCATTCATGTAAAGAAGCGTTACTTCTTGGCGCCAATTTTACGATAAATATCAAGTATGACCTTCGTTCGACTAGAACATTAATAATCTGTTATGAATGTTGAAATTGGTCTTGCCCAGTTTTCCGTCCTCGTTATTTCTCTGACCATGGTGTGCAACTCACTCTATCCCAAATAAGCAAAAACGTTCCCGCTCTCATTTTCCAACTGCGGGGTACAACTCGTGTACATCCGCCCGTGCAGCCACATCCTCATGCTGTCATCAACCACGATAATGAACGAATGCTGATGATAGGGTGAACTTATCAATGAACTGAAGGATGAAATTGCAGTCACTGACATCCTGTATTTACGAGGGACGCGAACTCTCGACCTTTGACAGAGCAAGATAATTTTTATACTCAGTTTCAGAAATGTAAGTAAAAGTCTTGCACCTCGTTATAAATGTAATACTACACGAATGATCTGCCACGCAACGAAAAATATTCATATGAAGTTTCTGTGATAGTGAGTGATGGTTCAATGAGGATAATGAAGCGTGATTCAATAAAACACTAAATAATAATGATAAGAAATAATAAGTTACAGAAAATAGTGTTTTTTAAACTTTTCTAAACCCATGATAAGATTTTTATTAGTATTATATCCTCATCGAAAATCAATATTTAACGCAGTAAATCTGCCCTTATAAATCATTGTTGATTCGAATTATGAGATAACAGTGTTATTCTGTTTTGTTTCTAGACTTCATTGTTCGACACCTTGTAATTTCAAGACAAAAAGACATTTTATCTGAAACTGACAAGATCCCATTGAATTATCAAATTTTCTAACTTTGTCTATATCAAGCAGTAATAGAATAAACTGGATGTTTCAATATCAATTGTTTTAGTATTGGCATTGAACCTACATCGCCGAAAGTATTAACTAAAACTGCACCTCACTCAAATAATATACTTCTCGAAAATTGAAATGTACCCATATACGTTTATCAGTAACAACGTTTAATGCATAATCAATAAAAATTTATTAGCTTCGTTCCTTGATAAAAATACATTGTTGGAGTATATAGAAGATGCAAAATAAAGACGACAAAAGTTGTTTTGAGCAATTTTTGCTCTATTGAGAACGTTTAGATTGATAGTTCATTTTCTGGAAGTAAACAATGATGAGCACGTTTTCACCTGACAGCAAGATGTGTGTTAACCTGGGGAAAATGTTGAGATGAATACCACATCCCAATGTATGCAAGGTTAGCACAAATATACTTGATCGTGACAAGAAATAAAATTCTATCATATCGTAAAATAGCGGGTTAAATGACGAAAATAGCACTGACTAAAAGTCATAATTTGTTGGATTATTTATTACGAAAGAATTTCAAATGTGAGGCAGGAACATTCGTTTGAACAATTTTTGAATCCAAGAAACTGATAGCGCACCAGGAAACAAGATACCGTAGCTATTCTGCCACTAGCGAATGGTTATTACCCTTCCAAAGAGAGAGCCAAGTTCTCCAATTAGGAGAAAATCAAATGCTGAACCAACGAGAAGGGAGCATTGAGCCCTAACAAGATGGCGGGTCGTAGGCTCTCGCTACAACTTCCTAACACGTCGTCTACGGAAAGCGGTCGAAACCGACGGCCATTTCATGCATGGACGATCCTTCAAATGACGAGAAACGAAGGCCCTCACCCGAGTCGTAAGACAGTTGAACGAACTCTATCGCCGTTCTCCTTTCCCTCATTTTCTTTAGAAGTGACCTCTAAAGTGGGAGACATCGTTTGCTACAATAAATCTGAAAATGGTCTTCGTTTTACTCCAGTGGACATGTATTCTCGGAGAAAAATTCATTTGTGAGACTCACGTGAACAAACAAAAATTATGTGACAACCTTGAGAATAATGCTATTCTTCCCAATAATTGATGTCGTTCCTTTCTTTTCGGGTACGAAGCGTGTCGCCAGTTTCGTGTATTCGACGAAACACAGTATTTGCCCCAGAAACATTAAGAGGCGTTGACATTTTCATAAGAAAATATCCCGCTGTTTCTCCATCGAAAGCCTAATATAACGGTCGTCACTACTTCGTTTAAAATATACATAGATAATAAAAGAAATGAATTTTTCCATTTTCTTTATTTACTTAGAAATCTATTTATCAAAAATTTAAAAGTAACTGACCAGATATTAAAATCGTTGAATTTATAACGAAAATGTGTAGAAAGAGCAAATCACACTTAACTTGTTTTCCCTAAAAGGTTGTAAATTTTAATCCACACATTACTGACACGGTAATCAACATATTGTGTGTTGCAAACTATTACGAAACTAGTGAAACATTTCAAAAATGTTTTAAGTTTACATATCAAACAAAATTCTCTAATTTTTTAGTGTTTTGTAAATTTTGCAAAAAGGAGAACTCGCCAAGTGTAGCAAATGTTCCGTCATAATCATTCCACATTGAAAGAATAACATGATGAAAATCATTAAAACGTGATCAATTATGTCGTATGCGTAAGCTATAATTTACACTAGTTTTTTATGTTTTCCGTATGAAACATTTTTGCTTTGGAAGCTACCGACAATATTCATCATAAAATGTGAAAAGTTGTCAACCTGTCATACGTGTAGTTAAATGTTTAGACAGAGCGAACCAAACACCAATATTCAAGGGACGCATTGAGTAACCATAATTTTCACTGGCACATTCTTAGTCTTTTAATGTATTTGGTAAAAAATAAATTTTATAATTGTTTTTGTATTTTAAATATATAATGAATGAATAATTGTACATGAGTCGTGAAGAATCCTGTCATAAATATAAATCTCTGAAGTTTGGTACAGGGAATACTATAATTTCACTGAAATATACGCGTTGAAATATTTTCACGGACCATAACATTTTTATACATGTTTGTCAATATAATGCTTTAGAAAGCAGTAAGATGAATAATATTTTAAAGAAATTAAATCCATTTCTTTCCTTTATGATATCCGTTGTATGACATTTGCATCCTGGAAAGGAATGACTGTATAGTCAGCAGCCAAGATTTCGTGTCTATCTGTACTTTAAAACGTAGGATAATTTCTCTGTGGAAACAAGAAACCATGCTCTCCAAGTTCTCAATGAATCCGGCTAACAAACAAGATCGAACAGTTTCCGAGAGTCGCGAACCTCAACCTTTAGGGTGTGTCACACATTGAAATGTTTCCGGAAATGAAGTAGTATCATGAAAATATTCAATCAATTCAACGTCTCATTAAGAGTGTGAATGAATTAGAGATTGAAATCTGAAAAGTTAATCGTAGTGTACACATGATACTTCATTAATATAGAATACGAATGAAGATATCTCAACTATATTCTATTTGAACTCATAAAATCGTTTTTAGAAAAATGATTTCGAGGATAAGGCGTTTACTTCCTTAAAAAAGTTAGGCTGTGACTTCTATTTTTATAAAGAGGAAACCTGACCTTAAATATAAATAAATCTAATGAATCTTAAATAAACACTAGGTTTCATAAATATTTCTAAAAAACGTTTTTCTCTTTTGCTCAATATTATTCAAATGAAATGTTTACTTCCCAAGCAACTAAGAATAATGAGAAAGTAATTTCCCCGCTCGTTATGTCTTCAAATGACGCTTTACCAGGATTCAAGACGTAGGTTCACGCACAGGAAATGTTTTGTGTTGCGTTATTTACGCAATTATCTTTCAAAGTGCCGTCTTATGTCCAACCATCTGGTAGCCAAATAACATCCGTTTCGTCTTGTGGGCGTCATTTCCGTCGGTCCCTCCTACTCCTCTTTGTCTATTTCTAAGCATTCACCAATGCCGGCGTGAATAATTGTGAGGCCTTGCCCTCAATAGAAGCCTCAATAGAATCCTTCTTCTCGCTAACCCGTGACAGAGGAATTTCTTTGGAGAAAACCTACTCAGGAAACTCAGTAGTTTCCTATTTCAACCCAATTTGTCGACTTCGGAGAAAACATTTGTCGAATTTTATGGATGACAGCTGGAATACTCGGAGACCAGTGTCTCACACTCGGACAAGAACCAAAACCCCCATGAAGTGGGACCCTTAGGAGCATGTGAATTTCTTAAATACCATATCAAGAATTATTGAAAAGTATTCATTGATAAATTCAACTGACTTGTCATGTCTTCAGCTCAGCGGTCATCAGGGTCCCATAGATAGTTCATCATGAATACATTATAATCAGAATAATTCTAAAATTTCTGTAACTGAATAAGCTTCAGATTTGTTCGTGTTATTCTAAACACTGTATATTATTGAATATTTTCTTTTCATTTATTCGTTAATATTTTACATGCTATTAATTGTGGTAGCGCTACTAAATGTTTATGTAAAAAGTATTGAAATAATTTGCTATTAGACCTACTAAATGAGGGGGGGATATGAGTTGAATGAAGGGGAAGGAGGGGTTAGGAGGCACCAAATCCAGAATCTACATGAAGACCCTACTGCACTAGATCCCCTAAATCCTCTCAGCAGTCCTGTCTGAGACAACGAGTTAAAAAGAAATAGTGTTACAAAATTCCCCCTAACTTTTTTAAGGCGAGCGTGTGTTATATTATGAGTGGTTAAAAAAATTGAACTGACCATACCCTTAGCTTCATCGGAAAGCTATGCCCTCCCACTCTATATAAAACGCTGGATCTGTAACATAGGTTCAGATGAATCACGGGTGAGTTTGCACCCTAACTATTTTCTTTTATATTCTGAAATTATGGAATTCTTCGGTTTTATACCCAGTAAAATGTGTATCTCTCAAAATATCGAAATACAATTTCTCACGGTATACTTTCTACAACATTACTTGCTCAAGAAAAGACTACACGTAAGAAACAAGAATAAATAGTGTCCTACATTTCTAAAAATTCTTACTAAATTTTACTCTTGTTTTATTTACATGAATTACAGTAAATTCATAATTTACTAAACTTGAGTCTCGCAACCATCGATTTTATTAACACGTATACTTAATTTTATACACCATTATCGTCATCACCGGTACATTTATTATTAATATAAATCTAAAATATAATTATTAGCAATATTGTAAGTGGTCCAACTCAAGATTATTTACATGCAAACGCAACATTTTGTCGTAATTATCATACTATCTGAAAATAATCTTATTACCGTGCGTTTGTTCTTCTCCTGTAGATTATTTATTTAGGTAGAGCTGAAAATTACTTCGCCATTTATGTGAAATGTTTAAAAATACTGAATGTTTAAAGGAGTTCGACATGTTTTGACAACTTTGAGAGCGTTCAACAGAAACCTAAAGAAAAAAGTGAGCTAAAACGGGAGAGGAACGTGACTTGCGGCAAGTGGTACGAATATAAAAAGAGAAATTTCAGTGTTACTAATATGACAGTGTCGTAAGAAACGTGATGAATGAAGAGACGAAGAAGAGGGGAACTGAAATACAAATATCAAAATTGTTCTGTAGTCAAAGTATTGTTTAAAGAGTGGTGGATGAATGAGGAAAAGTTGTGATTGTTTAAAGAGTGGTGGATGAATGAGGAAAAGTTGTGATTGTTTAAAGAGTGGTGGATGAATGAGGATATTATGGAGTTGCTTAACTTCCACTAAAATTCGGTGAGATATCATATGCAGGAAGAATCATATTAAAGTGGGGGGAAATCCCAACCCCCATCTGGCTTTTCTCTCACTGCTACATGTTATGGTTATTCGCTCCGAGGGAAATATACTTCCACCTCTCGTGATTGTCAATAATAATTGCGGAAATTAAGTATTAATCATTTAATGGGTCAACAATGTTTCATGCAATGTATGAGCATTATTATCGGGAATTGTTCTATATAATTCCCTGCCCAAGAATATAAAAGACATTATGAAATTGAATCTGTTCAAATCAGCGGTTAAAAACTACCTCCTGCACCAGTGCTTCTACAATGTAAAAGAATTTATTGATTTTAATAAAAGTTAAATTCGTCTTGTACTTTATCACGCCATTGCTGTAGTACTTTTTAAACAACTTATAACAATTTCAAAAACTATTTTCTTGCATGATTGTGTTGCCGTTTGGCTCATATTAATTTAGTTTTATGTGTACTCAACTTTGGCACGGTTGTGTACATAAATTCTGTAGCCCCATCCTGGCCTGGGTTTTGCTCCGTTTTTCCTTCTGGTAGAGGCGGATTTATCATACAGGTTCTGTAAGCTTTGTTTAGGGGCGTGTTTATTGTAACAATAAATCGTGAATTTAGTGTTATTTCAATTCTTATGATTTTTAAACACTATACTCAGAATAATCTATAGTTCGATAATAACTTG
>NNCF01127291.1:584018-627178 GCA_002313205.1 Laupala kohalensis
TGCCTGTTATGATCCATGTGGATTCCCTCGGTGGTTGCACCTTCCCTACTCCCCCGTCCCTTAGACCTATTGCTCAGGTGTCAGGATAAGGGGTTCAGGAGCGTCACTTCTTTACTTCTCTGTGATCTTCACTCTTCTCCGCTTTGCAATTCTGCCTGCTTCTCCCATTTCTCCAGGGTTTCCATCACCTTAGTGATAAGGTTATCAAGTTGCAGAATACACCCTATTTCAGTAGCGACTATCATGCGTGTCCTTTTATGTAGGACGTGCAAAGATTGCGTGTTCTGGGTCGTCCAGTTCCGCTCCGCAGCTCCGCAACATTGGTAGAAAATATTCATGAGTGAGCTAAGCAAGGTTACTTTTCAGATACATACTGATTCTCATACATATTTTCCATGGTAATGCGGGTCGGGCGTGAGCAAGAGTCCATTACGAGCGAATTTCCAGTCATTTAGTCACTTTTAATAGTTACAGAATAGTTCTATCTCACTCACAAATTTCACACGTGTTACAACATCCAGATTATTAATACCAATTCCACCACAATGCCTTGATGGGCTACACAACTTCGTCACACGATGTTCGCAAAGATACGTACAGCAGATAACATCCGTGCTCCGTTCATGACATGACCTCTGTCCGTGAGCTCATCATGGCTTCATCTACCATCTATTCACACGAATTAAATGTAGCAACTGTTTCTAATATGTATAAATAAATTTAGCTTTATCATCATCTTCCAGAGGCTCGAGTTTCCTGCCGCACATTATTCACACAACGCGCTATCCCGGGACTATGTGGAAAATGCTACCGTCTTCTTAAAAACTCTCCTTCCAACCTCTCATCGATTCTTACCCCTTTCCGACCGCCGACCGCTATTTATCTCTTTCAGCAAGCCGGTATAGACTACGTAATCAAGCCGTTGTAGATCCGCTGAGCAAGCGAAATTTATTTTTAAATAAAAAATACCCCACAGCTTGCCACAACGCCAATTCCTGTTGATTAAATTAGTTTTTACAAGTTTACTTGTTTAGACATGCTTATCTTTGAGCACTGAAACTACAATCCACAGTTCCTGGGATAATTGAACTATATCCATACATGTATATTTACACCCTACATTCACTCATATGTACAAGCAATGTATTTACAACTTTACACTACTTAAGCGTATAGACTTAATGAGGATAATCTAATATATCACAATGGACGTATATTGAAAATTGTTTCAATATGGCATTTCTTTATGTCGCACCGTATTTGAAATAGAGCAAAAACTTATTTTGTAAAAACGAGTTATTACTTTCCAATTACAAAGAGTGTGTAAGGGAAGTATTATAGTATGTGTGTGTGTATGTATGTTAAGAATTTTGTTCCCCCGATAACTTACGAACAAATTGATGTATCGAAACCAAACTTGAGATTTTCTTTGAATACGTTGGGGATATAAGGCTGTTTCTGGACAGCTCATTCTGACTTCATCCGGTTTCCTAATATTCAAAATTTTGAAAATATGAATAGGAGTTTTTTAATGGGTCAGTTAATTCTGCGTACACATTGTTAACCCGCATTCTTGTACGTAGCAACGTTTTGAGATAGAGCGAAAAATTATTTCGCAAAAAAAGAGTTATTATTGGAGGCGCTTTATTTTAATCTGCAAATAAGATAATTCCAAAGAGTTCAATTGGGAAGATCGTTCTTTACTTGAATACTATACTTTTTTTAAGGATGCCATGTATTGATAACATTTTTGCATCCAATTGATCTAGGAAATAAATCACCTTGTGTAATTTTATTATAATAATTATTATTAATATTTGTATTTTGATTTTGTTTATTTTTGCTTTAATTTTTGTATTTTGTAGCGTGTTTAGTTCCATGAGTTTTTGTTATTAATTGTGATTGAAAAGTTGAGTGGGGCACACTCCAGTTTTCATTATACTTACAACACAGTCCGGTCCGAAATGAAATCTAGAAAAAGTATGACATAAAGTGTTGTAACCTAATGTTTATTTGAAATTTAGTATTCCTTTATTTTTTTAGTTATGTGTAATAAAAACAAGTCAATGAATACATTTTTATTGGGGGGGGGAGACACCCTGAAGACTCTCATTCGCTATGCCACTGGATGGATGATAGCTTTAAGAAACGGAGGGGTGTGGGATAAAAGCGTCGTTAGTCTAACCCGACGCCAGATTTCCCACCCTCGCCTAACGGGCACAGTGCCTGTCGGCTGCAGCTTTCGCAATCCCTACGACAGTCCTCGCCGCCGGTACGTGGTTCTATAAATAAAGTAGAAATGCACCCCCTTCCTACGATGGGGCGCCTTCCATTTCTTTGAGTCTAAATGTGTTGAGAGCACTCACATCTTCAATAAAGTGTCAGTCGCTAGGTTATATGAAAATAGAGATTCGAAAGATGACGTAGTGTGTGTAGATAATCTTGCGTGTGCTTGCCCTTGTATCTAATTTTTGACGTTAGGTCAATATAATACTAAAGAAACTTTTACTGAAGCAACTTTTCATTGATTTACTTCAGCTTCCTCAGGAATACAAATACAATTATACATGCGTACGTATAATCAGTACAAATCATAACTGCAATACCCTGATTATTTTACATACACAAATTTTGTGCATTCAAAGACATACGTTTTTACAGCCACTCTTAAACACATACACTGTTTGCCTGACATTACCTTCACTGAGTTAACGTTTTCACGTAATATTAAATAATCTTCATATTAAATAAAAATTCATTTGTAAGATTTCATGATACGGTTTTCACTAAGACTTCCCTCCACCACCAGTAATTATTCCGAGTTTTCGAGGAAAGGAAACTCATTACCATTCATTCTATCCGGGAAATTTAAATACTCGTAATATTGTCTCTCTTTTGTTATTCGTTCGATTTTTATAGATTTTTTTTTTTACATTTTTGGGGTTTCGAAGCAGCTGAAAAGAAACTAAGTAATTTTCTCTAAACAAAACATCATCATTAACAAGTTTAACATTTGAATTGTAAGATATTTTCATGTAACCATGAAAACATTAATTTATTTAGTACAGTAGAAGACACCTGATGTCCAATATTTAGAGGAAACGTTGTGTAAATCTAAAATAAAATAAAATAAAATAAAATAGTTGAATCTACATAAAAGAGATCGAATTATTTAAGCAGCACTCCAAGTTAATCAAATCACTGAGATGTATAATTGTTTTCTTTATTTTTATCCTAATTGTTTTACATCACAACAATATGAAAAATAATGAAAAAACATTATTTAATTTATATCTATCAGTTAATAATATAGTACAAACAATATTCAGTAACTCCTTTGACACGTTTGAAATGCACAAAAGCATGTATAAACATGGCGGCCGAGCGAAACGGTTTCGTGATTTATGCATCTCACCTTGGAAAGGGAAATATCTCTCTCAGATTTCCGGTGATCTATTAATAAAAGTCATGCAAAAACACAACGGAAAATTTACTACAAATTAAAGTAACCTTGCACCACTTTCGTGATTTAAAAGTTGGTCTTGTTTTGTAAATAAGTGTTTTCTTCATAAGACGCTATGTATTTCACCATCAATTATACTTGCAATTATTTCTTTTAAATAGCCGGTGAGGTATGTTTTTCAAGATAAAATCGCAATAAATACGTGCTACTCTGTTTATTTATGCCGATTTAAGATATTTAAGTGATATAATTCTTCATACGCTATTACTATCTTAAGATTCAATAGAAACGTTAGAAGAAATGAATACTGAATCAAGTATGCGAATTCTGATTGCGGATATACAAGAGTAATTTAAAACTGTAAAATGTGAAATAACATACTTTTTTTCTATCCCTGAATTCAATACAATGTTATGTGTTTGCCATTTCGTCTCACGTTCCATTTTCAAGTCAAACTGTAGATTGGTTGGAAAATATAATGTGTGTGAAAATGTTACAGCTTAAAAAGTCAGGTTTAGAGTCCACGCCATGCTGGAGCAAGTTTATAGCTTGCTATAGCAGCGTATCTACTACGAGCGGGAAAGGAGTAGGGATTAAAATACGGAGGGCAAGAATAGGGAACCGGCTATCAAATTTTCATCAGTTGTTGGTTTTAGGCAAAAGATGAATAATTAGTATTGGTTTTATTTTTGTCTATCTTCCTGTTAAGTTTCGAACTGAAACATATTAAACACTGAATTCCCCTTAAAACTTGTTTTTTTGTTGTGAGTGTGTTTTATATTTTTGATCAGAAACTCTTGTGCATCCACAATCCTCTTATTCGCATTGTGTGCCTATTCATCCTCCCGCATGTACGATGGGTAACCCTCCCCTTCAGTGTGATTCCTCTCCTAGACTAATGAAGGAGTACCGTTGTATCGGGGCTTCAGTTGACATGACGTACTTCCTTCGTGAAATCCAATGCTTCGTAATGCAATCAGAGTGAATCTGCGAGCACTGTTGTTCAAGACGATAGAATCCTCAGGTCGAGTGTTATTTCACGTTATATCCACTGTATTCTAGCAGAGGGAATTCTAAAGGAAGAGAAATGTTGGAGTAGAGAGAATGAACAAGAGAGCAAAATATAAAGAGTATGGATTAAAAATAATAGAAATTAAAGAGAATTAGAGACTGTAATTATTGTGCAGATAATAATAGAATCAATTTAAAGAAAAACGAGTTTTGTAGCGTATTATTTCAGCAAAAAATATGTTTTTTAAATTAAATTTGAGTTATTTTTAAGTCAATATATGCTCTTACGCTTTCGAAAAACGAAGGGAGAATAAACTTTCTAGCAATGTTGTGATCAATGTGAGAAAGAAAGGAGGTTTTTCAGAGTCATTTCTTTGAGTGTCCTCTGACCGTAATTTCTACTCAACTCTCATTTTTTTCATGACAGTGTTTTTATGAACGAAGAACCAAATGATTTGTTTTTACAATGGAAGAGAGAAAACGTTGCGTTAAAAAAATGGTTTCTTTCGTAAAACAATGAAATACTTCCAACTTGAAAGTATCGGTACTGATAAAAAACAGTAGGCGGTAAAATGGACATCGAATTTTAAAATCGTATTCAATACTTTAAAACATTTCCATCTCTAGTAAATGAAATTCGCAGAAACATGAGAATACAGACTGATATATTTCAATTGAATATGATATGAATTTGGTTTTCTGGCTCATTTCACCGTAGAAAATTGTAATAATTATTTATACCTAATTTAAAAATAATTTTTAAAGAGATAAATATAAGTTATAAGGTAATTAATGCCCACTGTTATATCGCCCATCCATCAGAAAACATTCTTTAATTCGTATGACTTGCATCAGGGTTCACGCACACATTGAAACACGCTAGCTCGATCGCTAGTTATTCGTACCACCATATTACCAGTGACGCGTCATGTCTCAAGGATCTCAGGACCTATTTGATGTATCTTCTTTCTACAAGAACAGTGATCATGAAATTTTTATAAAACAAAATGATGAACTTTAAAAAATATATCAGTTTCAAGTTACGTATCAAAGAATTTTGATATTTCTCATGTTTAATTTTGATATGGTACATTCCTTTGTATTGTTAATTGTAACAATATTTTTAAATGTGTTATTGTAGCAATACATCGTGAATTTAGTGTTATTTCAATTCTTACGTTTTTAAACACTATACTCAGAATAATCGATAGCTCGATAATAATTCGTACATGTAAAATAAATTTTTGTGTTAAATTACAAACATATTGACATTCTATTAGTATTATAACTCGTAGCTAACTTTTCATCTCATCTAGGAATTTTTGCTGAAATTTTTGAATCCGCATCTGCCTTAGGGCCCTTGATCGGAATTGATGGGATGGTCCCTTGTTTGCTTCCGGAGAGGATTAGTTTATTGTCCTCCACATGGTCATACGCAGTTTGTATTGTTTTTTTGACAATAAATTTATTATTATTCTATATTCTAATAAAGAAATGCGTATTTTACTTTTATGTTTTATAATGTTATGTTTTATATAACTAGGTAACGGGGTAATAAACACACTATTTTTAATAACGCCCAAGACAAGATTGTAAAGAAAAAAAGGTAATTCTGAAATGAAAAATAGTTTACTTCATAACTAGTATTCCTCTGTTCATAAAATTATATAATTTTTTTCTATCGAATTGTATTTCCTTTTAACCGTATTTACAGATTAAAATGGATTTAAAATTAGACAGACGATATTTTCCTATATATTATTTTTGAACTTTATTCTAAAATTGAAAGAGGTGAAATATAGAGTAGACTCCTTTCGATTTACGTCGATCATTATCAGCACTATTATCGCTGATAATTGATATTCGCAGAACACGCTACATCATATTCCACCTAACAAAAAATTATATTTATGGAAAACCCCCACCTTATATCCTATAAGATGGTACGGAACAAACAAGTAGGGCATGACACTGTTGCTAAATTCCATGAAAAAGTGACAAATAAATAAATGTTCTAATTACTGCATCGGAATTCTTCAGTCCAATAAGGTCCTTATTTAATTACACAAATTTAATACACTTAAACTTATGAAGAAACTATAGCGTTCTATTGTTTTCGTGAAATTGCCTAATGTTTCCTGAAATATTCTTTAATATATCCTAATATAATACAATACGTACCGAACTACTTTTATTCTTATCTTCGGAGTGTGCTGAATTGTTAAATCCGCTACTATCTTAGTGCCCTTGATCGGAATTGATGGGATGGTTTCTTGCATGCTCCCGGAGAGTTAACTAGTTTGTCGTCCGCGTGGTCATATGAAGTTCGTAACTGCTTATTTGGCAATAAATTTATTATTATTAATAATAAAGAGAATAGGTTGAAAGAAAAAATTATGCATGTCAGATGCCATTGCTGGTTGTAAAGCGTCCCGATTTACCACGCATATACCCCATTACGAATTTTACTTCAAAACGCTACAATTACCCCACGGTGACTTTAATTCGATTAATTTCCGATAACTAACTGAATGAATTCCTAGCTATCGATCCGTCTTCGCGGCCACCACTAGTTTTACCCCCGAAAACTAGAAATATATTGAAACTTGAGAATGTATACATTAGTACTTTATTACAAATATTACTATTTACAAATTGGAATGTTAAAAAACACCCAGACATTGAATACTCAAGGATGTACACACCTCAATAATGTCTTCAAGTCAATAATTACTATGCCCGCGCATAACTATCGGAAAAGTGTCTTATGCCCTCCGACATGCTAACAGCCTCCGGCTGCCTATCGCACGCCTAGACTGATACGTAGCGGTCTGCGCAACAATTCTCGCACTACGCCTCCCTAGCGGCGATGTACCTGCCCTTTATTTCATCAGGTGACACAACCTCACAGGTTTGCCGGATTTGCACGTCGGTCGTCTTAGGAATCTTCCACCCGCCGCCGACGCGTCTGCTTCGTTTCCATGGAAAAGACTTCCCCGGCGACCGCGTGGCTGCTAAATTTAGGATAAACTCCCGGAAAATGTGTTGCAGGTACACGACACATGTTAACCAACCTCACGACATGTACAATTCCTGATGAGGAAAAGCAGCACAAAATTACACTTTTAACATTTAGCAGTTTGAAAACATGCTTCTGGCGTCGTTAAAACACCGCGACGTCACACTGGTAATATACTCTACCGTTTTTTCCATGACGAAAATAGGGAATCTTCTGAAGATGACTGAAGCCAACGAAATCAAGTTTATGTTGGGGTTTCGATTTAGAAGCAATTTAACATATATCATGTTTAATGTTCTAACATATTTGAATTTCCACAAATATAAGAAGTAGGTGAACTCCCACAGCGTCGCCCGGTGCTTGCACTGGTCTCTTCCCAGCTACTTCACACAATTACACGTCCTTTGATAAACAGTCTTCCTATCTTGGCGACCCCTGCTCTCAAAGAACTGCTATTACCTGTATCAATTTCACCTTCTCCAGTTACTGAGAAAGGAGGTTATTACCCTTTCTGGCAAAGTAAATATTTGTCGAAAAGTATTGCTTTTAACTCTCTTGTTTTAGATTTGATATCCTTGTTCATGAAGTTATATATGATTACAATAAATCATAGTTGACACAAAGGGTTCATCCAATAAAATAACAAATAATATATGAGTATTTAAAATTAAATGAGTTGTTTCTGGGTTTTAGGTCGTTCTAATTATCAATGAAACTATAGTCAGTGCTGTATATCATTTGCAACAAAATACACGGATAAACCGGGGATATTGTGTAAATGTAAACATCGAATCGTAATAAATTTCAACACGGTATTAGAAGGGTTTCAAAAAGAATTTAATGTTCCTACAACTACCATGACATGTTCATTATTCATTAATTCATGTTGTCATTAATTCAATACTGTACGTAAGACGAGAGTTCGATCTTTACAAGTTCCCCGGGTTTTTACAATTACCCCTGAGACAACGAAACGAATAAGTGTGGAAAATTTCATACTAGAAATATTCGTTACCAGAGATTTATGAAGTAGGAGTTACCCGTTATAATAGTGTTCTTAAAAGTATACTTTTTTTTCGTATTAAGACATTGAAACTGAGGCGAGAAAAGTAACGTTAATGTTTGCCCTACCTAACACTATACCAAATAAAATTTCAAAATTGCCAATTTTTGTCCCATTTTATATTACAGTAGGATACAGTTTTAGTTAAGCGTTTAACAAAGAAAATCCGCGAACAAGATAATAATATAATTTGTTATAAATCCATTTCTTTCTTGTATCACAAACTAAAAATACATAAATATTATTTTTATTAGTTTTATGTTGTTTTCTCTCGTAGGATATTGTCAAATGAGGATTTCAATTTTGTTTCTAAATGATTCTAAATTTTACTTGTCCATGTTGTTTAATTGAAAATAAATTAATATTTATTACAAGCCATAGAGACGACGTGGACAGCAATTTCTAGTTCTCCATTCTGTACAGAAAGATGAAATGGAGTTCTTGTGGATAGCAGAGTCCTACGTTTTGTGATAGTATATCAAGCAGGAATTTATTGAATAATTAATGTACCATTCAATGTGCAAATATATTACAGACAATCATATTAAGATACAACACTAATTTATTTCATAATCATTTGACCATTAACATCATATATTCACTATGGTTCTGAACAACAACGTCTCGTGGCTAAGACTGTAGCATCCTCTTCAAGTTCTTTGCATTCCTTTATGTTCATTACTACACGTATCAAATGCTGATATGCTAGTAATAAAATATTGTGAAAATCACACGTCAAATTTTAAAACGTTAATATTTGGGTAATACAATTCTAAAATCTGCCGTATTTTTACATGGCATCGTACTATCATGCTGTACATCTTTTCATCTACTATCTGACTATACTACGTGACTTTCGAGTGTCGTATATTTGCACACTGAATGATATATTAATAGATTAAATAGACGATCAGAGGTCAGTGACGTAAATTTTAAATTTATTGTATAAATTATTCATTTTAAAATGTCGTTACAAAAAACTGAAAATTAAGATTAATCTAAAGACATTAACTTGTTAGTCATTAAAATGACAAATTTCTCACTTCGTTCCATTAATTCTAAAAATAGTATTGTGCGGATTTAATTTTCTTCCCTATACGTGCCGACGTTGTGTAGTATTGAATATATATTATTTTGTAAATGACCATGAATATTATTGATTGACTGTATAAGCACGTGTCTGAAAGAATCAAGTGGAAAAAATCCACTTTTTATGTCACTGTTTTCTCGAAATGAAGTTCGAATATTGGTATTGTTATTGTTCCCAATGTTTCACGGGCTACTAATTGATGTATTGGTAGACAAGTTATGATTAATTACTTCCCAAAATATAATTCTATAACAACATTCCTCCCGGTTGATAACGATCGAGGCACGCCAGTTCTCTACTATTCTACGAATTAGATGGCTGTCAGTCATCCCTTGTGTGAATAAAGCTCTGTTTTGGAACGAGGTTAATGCATCAACACAAAACGGGTGATGTTTCCCCATTATTCGCGAGCGGTTTGTGACAATGAGGCGTGATATCGGTGCATTATCGTGGTTTGTCCTTCGGCTAGTAGTGATGACGCATTTAGGACAAGCCGTTGGGTTTTATTCTTTGCCATTGTACATGTAAATGGAACCGCTGGTAGTTTCATTCACATGAGCTATTTTTATGTTCTGGTGATTTTAGTTGTGGAATCGCGTCTATTGTGCGCGACGCGTTATTTACCGTACGTCCATTAAAACTATATTTAAGGGATCGATTGGCTGACAAAAAATTGCTTCTCTTTGTTTTAGAACTAATCTTATTGAATGATCTTTCCAAGTTCTAGCGTCGCTCTAGAGTTCTATTGGTCTCTTACCAGCCGTGTCAAACAATTTTGCTAATTTGAATTATGGAATATCAGAAAAGGGGTTTGCACGGAATATTCCGACATGGAAAATTCTTACCAGGACAACCCTACCCTTGTACAAACGTTTCCGTTTAAGATATTATGTGCATCAGAGGGACTAGGTTTAAGTAGCCCCCAAAAATGTTTTAAACGACAGTTTGAACCATTCTCAAATTCTCTAAGCGATGAATTTTCATATTCTTTACAGCGGAAAAGTTTGAATTATGTTTTGTTACAAACGAATTACCATTCGTTGCACCACAGGAGAGGATATGGGGGGGGGGACTTCTGTGTTTCAACAAGCATAAGAGATGAACATGAAAGCAGATTCTTGTAAGGCACGTTTCAGATTCACAAAACACACATTTATTATACTTGGACAAAATATACATATACTTTCCTTGAAATTACACGAACAGAATTACGTAAATATTCTCCTGAGTAACAAGTTTGAAATTGGTTGTTGCGGGCAACCAATGCTCTGAGAATGTTGAATTCTACAGAGTTACATGGATAAATCATTATCATGAAGCACAAACAATTGTTTGTGGAAATCCCCTTTATAACCCATTTCTCAATAGTTAAAGCAGAATTATGTAGTGGTTAATATACAAAAAGTGAAGCGTGACCGCACCTGGTCTACGCACAAAAAAAAAACCCTTTTAGAACTTAAGTTTTTGAGTCAAACCCCCCGTAACAAACTTGAATTTCATACAAAAGTACCTGCAAAACATTTGGTAATTATTGGTTAAATAACCATGAAATTAGCAGGATTTAATAATACATAAGATTGAGTGAGAACTCTAATCTATATGCAGACCTCGTTAACACGTATGAACACTTAGTAATGGAGTACGTTGTAGAGTTGTAGTCCTTCACGGCCATGCGTGGTCATGCGTGGTCATGCGTGAAGAGAGAGTTGCTTCCTCGTAACAGCATGAAGAATTGATGCAGTGATAATAGCTTAAACTTAGAAAACTTATGTGAACAAGCATGATCAATGTCTTGGCGACTGGTTCACAGCACTATGCCATGAATAGTAGTGGTGCAGCAGTTGTGTAACTTTTTATAAAAGTCACGGTCCAAAATATGTGCCCTATCATTGATACATTATGTTCAATGTCCGGACGACTATAGAGAGCAGATGCACGCTGAATATGACAACATGTCACGTACTTCGACGATAAGGCTCCAGAGTATCATCACGACGCTCTGAAGGAAGACAGCATGAAGATTGCATCGAATGGTGCTCTTTATTTAGCAGACGCACAGAACGTCTATACTGAGCACGTTTATGAATGTGGTATCGATCGTTGTCATGGAACTTGCAATTCACACGGAGTTTGTAGTTTCCAAAGAATGTTTATGACCAAATTATGTATTCGCGGAATAGTTATGCACTTGGAATTCTCACAGAACGCTCATAACTTAAGAGTTCGTAATACATGAGAATATGTAGATGAATGCTTTACGAACGATTGGTTCGTAACATGTTTTTTGATCATGGCAAAACTTAAATAATTAAATACCGGCTTAACACCGCGAAAAAGACATAACAGATGGAAATAGGAACGCAATGACCTTAACATTTTTATGCCTTACGACGCATTTACAAGAATAATTCACCAAAAACCATGGGAAATACTGTTCAACGGAAATTCACCAAAAACCGTGGGAAATACTGTTCAACGGAAATTGCAGTCGCATCACGTGACAGAAGACAACACGACCCTTGTCAAAGGAATCGAAAGACGGCCTAAATTTATGATCAAGTTTTAATATCACAAACAAATTGTTCTCATCCAATATTAAATCAGTAGAATGAATTATTAATTTATAAGGACTACTTTGGTGAAAATTTTAAGTTTCGTGAATAGTAGGCAACTTGACTTCAGTCAACGCGGATGTAATTAATACCTCAGGTATCAAGAGTTACCCCGAAATAATCCGTTCAGAGGAACATAAACTGAACACTTCAAATAAATTCACAAACAAATTTTAGCATATCCTTGTCGAAAAACTATTTCAAATTTTTGCATACGGGGTTCAATATTAATTACGAGAACCCGATGACGTTAATTAAATATTAAACTACTAAACTATTCAACATATCGACGAAAAATGCACTTATTGAATGAACCGTAATATTGAGCTTTCAAAACCACGGTGTTGAATGATGAAGAACTATTAACTTTACTGAGATGGTGTGCGTCATAGGTTTTGGGAGGGGGTGGTCATCCTCGATTTGTTTTATTTTGGTTTTAGTTTTTTGTTGTTATGCATTAATTGTTTATTATTTTGTTGTTCTGTTTTCAAAACATTTTTTATATCCCCACTTTAATTTAATTTCACGTCAAGTAATTTAATAACAATTAACTTTCCAGCTTTATATCCTTGACATATTGTTTACATTGTTATATTTTTTTAGACTGATGTATGCCAGTTAAGCAGGCGAAAGTACTGAAACAGGAATAAAAAGTACACCACCACATCTTTCATTTATTCTTGTCAGTAAGAGTTGTTAGACAATAATATTAAGGAATACTATTACGATTAACATTTTATCACCGCCTTAACTAATAGGCAGATATTATTAAGAATTTAAAAATAATATTTTGATCAGTTAAAATAAAAATTGCGAAGACCAAAAGTAAATTATCAAAATTTTATTGTAAAAAAAAAGCAGTTACAAAGTGCGACCGACCACACAGGGATGAATAAACTAAGTTAATATTCAAACAAATTATAACATGTGAGTAAACAACATCCTTTTCTCTCATTTCAAAAGGGTAAGTGAAGGAGAAGAGAGAGATTTCGAAAGGTTAATCACGTGTCAATAATTATTTGGTTTAGACCTAAATGTTTACCTCAATGACCCACACAATGACCGTTACGTTGCATCAAGAACCTAACGGATATTTTGACCTCAAATACTCCAACTATTGCATCTGAAAATCCCCACGATAATAGTATCCAGAGAAGTAGAATGGAATTTGATATTCCTGTGTTTATTAATCCGTTTGAAGTACGGGTTTCATGGCATCGTCAATGGTTTATTGCCCTAGTAAAAGAAGTATGAAGATCGAAATAACGCTGTAATATCCTACCGGATGACATGGAACCCATCGTTATGTTTTTCTAACGTAATGTTATGCACAAAATAAAATATTTCATGATAAATTTTATTATATTATTAAATTACTGTTTCTGAAGGTTTTATCTTCCAATGTCACGAATTGTATTTAAGGATATCTTATAAAAATATGAATAATGTGTACCCTTCACATAACCGGCAACTTATATTTGCCTCTTTGTTTTACAGTTATTTTTTTAGGATTGAATTATTATTAAAAATTATGTTTAATCTTAACCTATTTTTGTTAAAAATCATAAAACGCACAACAAACACTATTTTTTTCATTTATTTGATCATAAATCATCACCCCCCCCCCCGTATACAACTAAGTCATCATAGGGTTTCTTTACTATAATAATTCCCGTAAATTTTTCTTCCCTCTTTATACAACAAACACAGTGTGTCACCTGTTCCATCCTCCTGTGAGGTCAGGTCTTCGGGGCGTTAGGTCTGGGTGGAAATGGTGTTCAACTGTGGAAGGCGAACGAATGGTGTAGTGGTAAATACTCCTGCGATCAAGACAGGTCCCGGGTTCGATTCCCGGTTCGTCGCCATTTCCACCCGACCGAAAGTTATCTTCTCCACGTGTTCTCCACACGGAAGAAATATGTGCAAAAGATATCTTTGATTGGGAGGAATGACCTCGATGTAAAAACTTACGTTATATTTCGGGTCCACTGATAAGTTCTTTCAAATTATCGCAATGGCACAAGCGGTTTCTACCTTGAGATTTGATCTAAATTCTGATCCTGATTTCCGACTGCGAGCTAGTGTACAAAAGATGTGCAAGTTAAAGTTTCACAAGGAAGTTTTTCATGTTTTCAGACAATAAATAACAATTGATTTCTTTGAACCTGGGTCTAAGAGAGACTTTTGTATTCTAAGGGAATGTATCTTTGGTACTATAAGCAATGCCGAGACAATGTCCACTCGTTGACTTCTTACAAGGGAAGTTTAATTCAAATGCATTTACATATAAACAACATTTGAATATTTAAGTGTTATATTCCATGATTAATAACAATTATGTTACATTTCTGTAGAAATATTATTTTAGGATTTTGGTAATTGAAGAATATTTCTATTTTATTTTCTCTATGCGAGGGAAACGGATTACTAATATGTATTTAAGTGGATTACTAGTTACTTCAGCTCCTTCTAGAAACAGTGGGAAAGATACTCGGACATGCTGCCATCTACGTCATTGAACCACTGAAACTTGTTAATTATCAAGCTAAGTTCTTTGAACAAAAATTTCAGAAATGTATCTTGTTATTCGTATGTTCGTAGGTAAATTATTTGTTAACTCACGGTTCATTATTCATTCACTCCTGAGTTCGCAAATATGATTCGAGTTGTCAAATATGAGAGTTTTAGCAATCAGTGTTTTCTTTTCGTGTTCTAGAAAGATCTTCCTTACCCACTTTTCCTTGACATGTCTGAAAGGTTCTCCTGAGAAATGGGTTTCATAAATTATATAGTTCGAGTGTTAATCATTATTATGATTAACGGATAAAAGATCCAAACGAGAGTCAGAGTTGTTCACTCACCAAAATAATTTTAGTATCATTGTACTCGAATAATGCCTAATTCATGCCGTGTTTAAGTGAATGTTTAACAATCGCAGCAAGTACGAGTGTTTTTAGAAAACATTCAAAATAGTTATTTTTATTTATTTATATCTGAAATTATAATTCCAAATTCTTAAATCAGTGCGTTAGAAACAAAATGTTACAACACAGCGATAGGATGTGAACGTCGCTTTCGTGTGGTCGCTCCGCCATTTTGGAACGTAGTTCTGTGAGTGGAGGAATTCGTAGAAACGATTCATTCCAGGAACCACACTACTCTTCCCCTGTTGCTCTCGAAGAGGAAGAACCGACTCCGCAGATGCGTGCACTGGCTGAGTGCCCAAGGAACGCATTGAAAAACAAACACAAAATCTGAAGAATGCCACTGGAGAATTACTTGATATTCTTTCATAAAATATTCCCCTATACCAATACCTGCCTGGTTTATGACACTAAAGAAGAAGTACATGTTATTTGTCATTTTGGAATTATCTCTTAATAATGTGCTGAATCGAAATTGTTATTACTAAATAACTCAACTGTCAATGAGAATGATATAATAATTTTTCAAAAAGGCAATACGCATTATCATAATTGGAATACTAATGTAGATAATGCAAAAATTGCATTTAAAATTGCGAATAATAATTGTATACATTTGTCTCAAAATTGTTCCATGGGAAAATATGACCATGTACTAAAAGAATTTTCGATATTCCTTGAACTGGTATTATATCGATAAAATATTGACTAATGGTCAAAATGATATGGTATTATATCTAAAATATTGGCGAATGGTCTGATAATCGACTTAGCGTGTAATCCATACGTTCCATGCTTATCTATTCATTTTCTGATTCCAATAATCGAATAATTGCGTGGAACTGATTTTTAGACGTATAAAGTAAATGAATAGTTTGGATAGTTTTGATATGGTACAATGCAAAGGAATGTAAAATTCATTAGACCGACTTTAGAATAATGACCAATCAGGTATCTTGGATATGACGGATATTTTGTAAAAATGTCACAGTTGTGAAACAGCACAATGTAAAATGGGTGTAAAATTACTTATTATTGATTGGTAAGATAAGATGAGTAATATAATGCGATAATAAAATTCGCCAAAAATTCGTTAATTTTATTATTTAAAAAATATATTTTGAGACTAAAAAATGTATTTTGGTAGGGGAGGTTCAGACACTGCCTTGATGACATTGGGGAGCTGGGGCTAGAAGCTCTCTAATTCTTATAAAGTCGACACCGATGGTAAAGGGCATTGCATTGAGCGTGTGTGAGAGAGAGGGGGGAAACTTCCCTGCTGGGGCTGTAATAGCTCTAAGCAGGAAAAAGGACGTCGCGTAGATTCTTCGTGGAAGCCACCACAATGCAGCCAGTGTCCACTCTTAATCCTCACAGCTGTCTGGAGAGAGTGCAGTACTGAGCACGCTGTAGCACCTTCACCTGTCTCACACTGGAACGAATTCTTTGAAATGGATTCCCTGGAACACAGCCTTTTATAAATGATTTCGGTCTCCAGTACATTTATTAGTAGGACTCCAGATGATATCAAAATACTGAAATTTTTACAGAAAAACATGCTTAAATATGAGTTAGTTCATATTCTAGTAACTAATACCTCTTTCTTTCCATGTTACCAAAATTTAATTTTAATTTTTTACCATGAATCACGTAAAAAACAAAATTGGCAGATATTTTATCAATGTTAATCGAAGGAGTCGTTCTTATTTTATAGTCTTAGTGCTGAAAAACTTAACTTTAACACATTTGAGTAAACTATTGCAAGTTAATGTATTGCAAGTTGTGTAATAGTGGAAATAAAATTAATTACTAATTGTCGTTATTTTCTGTTAGGTTGTACAAGACAGAATGAAATACAAAATATACGAAGAAAAAATATAATAATTAACCTTTACCTTCATAAAATTGAAGTTTTTACTTAAAATTTCCGTTATAAAAAGCTCCTCATTATAGGCTTCTTAATGTTTGGAAAATTTAAAATATAGAAGAAAAGAATTGTCAAGGGGAAATTGTTCACAATAAATTGAGGGAAGTGTCTTTCTTGGAGGTCTCTATAAAAATCCAAAGAGAAGGAAAATGTCAATGAGCCTGAGGAGAGTGTAGGAGAAGAGGAAAAATTCCTCAAATCTTCATTAATCATTACAATGACATTATACGAAAAATTCCAATACCACTATGACACGAATCGCTTTGAGAAACATTGTTGTATCAATCCGGACTTTTGTAGAAGTACTTTATCAAACTTTGATAACTTTTATTTTATGTACTATAAATTATTACAATTTATAAAAGGTAATTCTTTAGGATTTTACAGAATATTTAAACGTTCTCATGAATTTTGAATATATTTTCGTTTTCTCGAACTTCGTCCGGATTATATTTTATTCATTTTGAAGTGGAACTTGGCGTCAGTCGGAACTAAAATGGGGACTTTATATTTAGATAAATATATTTAGAATAACTAACATAGTGATCGTCAGTACGTGAAGGTAATAAACCAAGTGAGATAAGGTATACAACGTAAAGGTGAGTAGTGAGAATGAATCCACTAGTATCATAATCATATTGTTTTCATTTTGATGATGTACGCAATTCGCCAGGGTTGAAATATTTGCACAGGTGGTAAAATCCCCTTATCGTTACAATATATTCATTTCGCCGCAAATCACCGTGTTAGCTCTTTTCCAGACTCCGCTGCAACACATAAAGTTTCAATGACAGTGTATAATTAAACATCATATATTTTGCAACATATTCTTATATGCGTATAGGCGATATACTCTCAACTTATTAACTTGAAAAACGCTTGAAGTTTTTGTACTTTGATGTGTGAGGGTATTGTACTAGGATATGTGGTTGTTTTGTGGGCTTTTCTGTTGCTGGAAGATGGTTGTACCGAGAAATCACTCACGGGACGCAATCTATGAAGTAATATTGCGATAAAATAAAATAAACCCTAAAGAAGATAAGGATTGTTCATTTTTGAAACGTTGTCATAGTTAATAAAATATATCACCTATACGCGAGAATCTAGTGCAATTTATTACATTGTGTAATGTAGTGGTGTAGTGCCTAGCGCACTCGCCTCTGGTGACCCTGGTTCAAAACCTGTCTGCTCCAAGAAGTATTCGCGGTGGTGGACGAAACGGTGTTCGCGGCAGGGTTCAGGTGTCCCCGAAGCAGCAAATGCTGTTAGATTTCCTCTATTCCAGAAGCAAATCTGACACAATATCATCATTGCCATGGTAGGAAATATCTCTTTCATAATAATTATCTTCTGTGCCACTAGTTACCTATCAGCAAAGGTCAACCAATTTAGACACCCCTAATAGGTCATAGCCCTTCTCCGCGTGAGGTGATACTTTAAAGGGAGGAGAATGTCCCTTTCTAGCACTCACCTGCTGTCAATGTCCTTCTAGGAAACGGAGACAGGATACGGTACCTTGCATTAGCGGAAGCTCCTTTGAAAGACCGGAGACTTTTCAAGGGCTGTTCTGTTTTCCTTCTTTCCGAGAAGACAGCATTGCCTTCTTCGACACGTGTTCTTGGAACGGGATGGTCTTGCAACGCTGACAGAAATTTCATCAGACATGTATCATACGAGATCTGCAACATTTTAACAACTGCTAAAATATATTTTTAATGATAGCCTTTAATCTAAAATATCCGGAACAGAGTCCCTTCCAAATTTCAAAACTTTTTTAGCCAACCTAGTCTCCATCCCCCACTAATAAAAATAAAATTTTTGAGTGTTTTGTAATAACATAACCATATAGAAAAATTGGATATAACAATTGTAGATAAGCACATTATTATTGCAGAAAACATTTTTTTATTTAAACAAACTTCTCCGTAAAATGTCGAAATCGGTATGTCAAAATCTCATCGATCATCCTCGTCGGGATACTGTGAGGAAATCTTTGTTCTCTTAATCCCAACTTTTTAGCGCATTTCGCCCCCGTCCCAACCCACGGGCCTCGTTGCTATGGTAACGGTTGTACCACCTTGATTTACTCTCATGTAAGCAGATTTTTTTATTGGAAGCAATTACCACAATATTTACATCCAATTTTTCACATTCACATCGAGTATAATGCACGTTTTCTGCATTCCCCTGATACTTCGTATTGAACGGTGAGTACTTAGCGAATATTTTAACGTAGAATAGGTTTATCGCTAACATGATTCATGTGTTGCAACCTTAATTACTAAACAACAATGTTTTGTAATGATTCTTTTGGGTCGATATCTCTAAATACTATTTTCGAAGGCATGTGACTTTATGAAAAATAAAGCAATCTGGCTGCCTAACACGATTTGGCAACTTCTAAGAATCCAAGTAATTTCGGAATAAATATTAATATTAGTCACAAAAGTGACTATTTGCTGTAAAAAATGATGCAACTAAGACATAAGATACTATATGTTACACACGCTCTATGCAGAAAGAGGAGAATAACGCCACAAGAATACATGAATTGAATTTGTGACCAATGTTGGCAAAGTTGAAAGAAATCCTAAAGAACTGCCAAAAATACGCGAAGTATGTATCTAATTATCCTTATTGATGATTGCGAAGTAAAAGCATTGGCTATACCGTGTACAACCCATGTCCCAACATCAAGTCAGTGTGACTGCTACCAATAAATAAATAAATAAATTAATAATTTACTGTCGAGAGAGCAGTTACGAACTGACTACGACCACAAGTAAACAATTTACTCCTACTTCTTTACAATAAACAACTGTATGCAATGAGTTCCTACCTTTGTTTTTCTTTCCTCTTACGTTACATTTTGTCAGAGTAATTTTGAAAAAAGCTACATGAAAGCGCAGTTGGTTATTTTATGTGTGTTTATGTTTTGATTAGTTCTCACGTTCACATGAGGAGTTCGAAATTTTTCTTGTAAGTTTACGAAAACGATGAAATATTTTGTTATTCAGACGATTCTTCAACATTCTCTTTCACGCTGCGATGTTGTTTTTTCTCGCAAAGGAATTTTCCATTAGGTAACGGTGAGTTGTGATGTGCAATCTACAGTCGATATTTCTATCAATTGTTAACTTCTGTTAACAGAAAGATATGAAATGAGCGCTGCTCTCTTTGAGTTGGTTTAACAAAAGTGTCTCTTATTTCCTTTGATTTGTGTCCGTTTTGTATATTTCAGTCGTTTCCTCAATACTATTTGAATTTTAGTAGATTATCTCTCACATTCTATTAATTAAATTGTAGTTATTAAGTTATCATTATGTAAACTAGAAGCAGTAAATTATAGAAGAGATTCATATAAAAACATTTAAAAGACACACACCAATTATTTCACGTTTTCGCCTTCGCCCAAGTTAAGTTTCCAAGATTTCAAGTTTTCCATATTCATATAAAGACTATTCTTTCAATGGTCCCCATTTATGAAAAATTTCCTTGAACACTTGCATATCACCGAAAACCTTTCATGAAAACACTGCACGAAATTCTCTCATACTCTCAGATGCTAAATTATATATACGTTTTTCCTAAAAAATTATCTACATGTTGAAAATAGTGTTCTTTGATTCAGCACACGAGAAACCTTTCAAGCAATAAAATGTATTATTGAGTGTTTTATAATTAATATAATCGGTAATTTAACGGTAAATGAGCTAGAATTGTTGATAGAGTTAAAATATTTTCTACTAATTTTTATGGAACTACTTTGTAACTTACGAACGTATTTATGGGAGGTTGTGTAACAAAACAACAAAAAAATATGCCAGCTCAATAGAAAAAAAATTCCCATCATCGTCTTTATTTTGCAAATAATTTTTTGGGGATTATGTATTTTTTGTTTATTTGAAATATTCACTACGATGTTCTTCCGATAGAAAAACCAATTTTGAATGGAACACAATAATCGGAGAGATCCACACGCTTCATTAAAAGAAAATCAGTAATACTTCTGATTTACGCATTACGCCGAAAATCGCTTGGTTCTAAAAGACGTCTTTCAACCAGATCATCAACCGCGATGTGAAAGGAGGAGTCACGATTCGCTGCAAAACTCTCACGTGAAGAACGAGTCATGGTGGTTGACTATGCCATTGATTCAATACAAGCCGACCCGTCCCAGTATCGCGCAGGAGAATTTTGTGTGTGATACAATCCAACCTTAGTTATAATTTATAGTAGTCAAATATAGCTCGAGTACGTATAAAAAGCGTAATGCCTTACTTGGTTCGGAAGATTTTGTGGAAATAAGCAAGATCATTTTGCCCTAAATCACCCCTTTAAATTCGGAATTTAAAATAATTATATCTTTGTGAACCTCTACAATTCAAATCAAAATCCTGTTAAATATCAAGTTCAATATGTAATAGTTTCTTTGCTTTGTTAATTTTTTTTATTGGGACTTTAGGGCTTGCCAACAGTTAGAGTCCTCGCTTTGTTATAAATGAGTAATGCGTAAGTCTTTTAATGTCGGTTTTGTGTTTCTTTTCTTTAGATTAAGTCAATGCTTGTTCCGAATTTAATAGATGTATCATAAATCTATTTCTCTTTAATTAATTGATTACTGAAACCGGAAAAGAATAAAGAAAAATAGTTGCGCGAATAGAGCCTAGGCTAGACGGCCAAGATTTGAACCCTAATGGAAAGTGGATTTTTTTCCTCATACTTTAACGACCAGCCTGTCACAGACCTACAATTTGTGTGTGTTTTATTGAATACAAATTTGTTGGTATTCTGTTAATATTATAACTCGTACCGAACTACTTTTATTCTTATCTTAGGAGAGTGTAAATCCGCCTCTACCTTGGAGCCCTTCATCAGATTTGAGGAATTGGTCCCTTGCTTGCGTCTGGAGTGTAAATTAGTTTATTGTACTCTACGTGGTCATATGATGTTTATAACTCCTTCTTTGATAGTAAAATTATTATTATTATTATTATTATTATTATTATTATTATTATAACAGTTCTCGCAAAAAATAATTTAGTAAAGACTGAACAGTACTCGTTCTGACAACATAGTCATCAGAAAATACACAATCACGATAGCCTATAGAACGAATAATTACGTTCATTATAATAAATATTTTACTTCGGTTTCGAATCTTTATTAGCATAACATACAAAATCGGGACTGTTGGCAACTTTACATGGAAATATCAATCTTTGAATTCATTTTTGGTGACATCATGATGTGCTTCAACTATACATTAGTGCTGACTATTTTGAACCATTAATTTCTTTTCTAAAGGTATTTGATAATAGATTGGTTCGAAAGAGGAAAATTAAAGATACCCTAGCGTCAGGATAGAAAAGAACAAGAGGTGACCAAGGAAGGTCAGGAAAGAGAAAGGAAGGGGACTAGCACAAGTAAGTGGAAGTAATGCCAGACTCAGCTCGGAGCCCCGAGTTTGTCAAACACGTTCTTACTAGATGTAAGTCCCCTGGGGGGGGGGGATTATGCTGTACAATGTTGTATAACTATCCGCATGTCTCTCAGCCTTCACTACCCTGTTCGTCTTCAGCTTACTAAACATTTTCGATTTTCCAAACTCTAGAATTTAGAGTTATTTTAATAGATACGATTTATAAACAATATTTTCCGAATAATCTACAGTCTATGATAATATGTACTTTTGAAATAACTTTTTATGTTTTATTAAATACAAATTTATTGGTATTCTATTAATATTATAACACGTACCGAACTACTTTTATTCTAATCTTAGGAGAGTGTAAATCCGCCTCTACCTTGGAGCCCTTCATCAGATTTGAGGAATTGGTCCCTTGCTTGCGTCTGGAGTGTAAATTAGTTTATTGTACTCTACGTGGACATACGTAGTTTGTAACTGCTTTTTTACCAATTTATTTATTTATTTTACTCATCTCGCTATAAAATGAGAACGGGTCTATCGCAGGGTAAAACTGGCCGGAATTAGATGATAGTCACATCTCATCTTCCTTGTGCCAAGAGCAAGAATTTGAGGGATTTTATTCCCCGTGAATCCCCTAGTCACACCTTAGAATCTGTTGTAGGTATATATTGAAAACCAAATGAATATTTTTGTAACGATGTTGAACATCACTTTCCGACGTATTCCGATTTTTTTTTTATATTAGCTCTTATATTCTTTTCAACCAATAAACAATACCAACCCTTCATCATCAAACTCTGTATCATCCCCTTCTCCTTCACTCTCATTATACTTATTTCCTATCACCACTCACTTCCGGTCGGAGCAAACTCAAATGATTCTCTGAGAGAATAGTTTTCCTGGTCTCCGCTAGAGGCGCCCGTGCAGCGCAGGCTGGCCAATTACTGTGACCACCTCCACTATCACACAGAGCAAGTGAAAACTCCTCGGTCCATTAAAACTTAGCGCAGGGTTGACCAGCCGCAGAGGCAGAAGTGTGGGAGCTGGTGTATCTTAATGCGATCGCCACGGCTTAGAAAACAATACTATCAGCGAAGATGGCAGATTTTAATCAACACTGATCCTCTCGCATCGCATCAAGATTGTAGATCCATCATAATGGGGATGTTGAAATAGACTCTGTGATCGCCTGGGAGTTTTTTTAAAATAAATCGTTAGTCTGAGCTGTGTGTAGAATCTGTTGTTTTATCTTATCCCTTCATCGTCAGGTTTCACTGTTACGGTGTTTTTTGCGTGGAAATACAGTTTTTGAAACACTATTGGTTTTCAAAAGTTGAAACCTATATCATAAGAATAATGTTTTAAAGTATTCTAATATTTTCTTTGTTTGACCACAACAGATGTTTTTTGTCATCCATGGGAGTTACCTGAAAATTAATTTGAGTTACATCCAGAGATGTATTACTTTCGCTAGAACACTTTATTATATTCGTTCTTGTACACTTTTTAAGCAATTGCTGAGAAACGCAATACTAATTGTTTGAAGGTAACTAGCTTGCTGCATAACCAATAACATTCCATAGGTTATGAAATTCAGATACGTTTGAAATTATATTTTAAATGAAAAGATGTCAGAAAAAAAGCTTTGCGAATGATTTTCTGAACTTATGTCGTATTTTCTCAAATTATTAGTTCTACTGTATGTTTCATTTAACCCATTCATTAAAGTTAATGTATTAACGTTAATGTAATAACTTTGCTTCTACGTTCATCAATTTTTCTTTATGATTGACTGTAATGTGCACAAAAATGCACGGAATATATTGTCACCCCCAGGTTCATTCAATAATATTCCACTACTCTGATTACGAACTCATCACCTACACTGCTATTCTACACGATAGAACCAAAACAGACTCGGACTGGCATCAAGTAATTATCAAGAGGACCTGGTAGAAAGAAAAATTACACGATATATAAAATAACTGATAATACAACGCAATAAATTTATTGGGCCAAAAATGCTTTTTTGTCTCGAAACAATATTACAGATTTGTTGAAAATCTTGACTTTGCCCGAATATTGCTATCGTAGAAGAAAAAAGACAACGAAAAAAATGTTCGTAGCATCACAAGAACCTTTATTGTTCATTTATACTATAATTCAATATGTATAAAACAATTTTTTTAAATATATAGTTAAAATATTATAATGATTATACTATTAAATTGAACCTATTTATATTAAAAATACGTAAAAACCAGGTGGTGCTTAATGTTTATGGTGTCGTTTTAACACAATTCCAGGGCTGATTTTTACTCCCCCGTCCGACCCGTCCCGATCCGACTCCAAAAGTTGCAGAATCATGACCCTCGACAGAAACACTGCATAGTCTTTATAGTGTCAGCACTCAGCACGAACACGCATCCAAAGTTCCCTCAAGCGCATTAACTAAATGACTCGTTAATCTGCCTTTCGCGTGCTGAGTACATTTCGAAACTAAATTCTCAACTAGGATCTAAAAGCGGGCGCTCGTGACGCCAGGGAACTTGGTTTGATGGGGCGATGGGAAGCAGATGTTTCAATGAGTGCCGTTGAATACGATAGTTTGGTGTATAGAGAGAGTAATTTTCGTTGTTCGAGCTCGTATCCTACCTCCTCCGCAACCATTATTGTCTCTGTCAGTACCGGATTGCAAGAGTAATCTGCATGATCTGTGTCCAAAAATATTTTGCTGTTCTCTTTATGATTTCTTTATTTTTTTATTATCTATGACTTTTTTCAAGCATTCAAATGCTGCTTCTGGTAAGGGTCATTCCATATCAACTCAACCAATGAATACTTAATTTGTTGCTCGACCATGTGTAATATATTTTTTTTCGCATACACATAACTGTACGTCTCATCTGTTCAAATTCTTTTTATTCTTTTATTTTATCGATTTTGGCTTTTGAGTTGTGTTATTTATTTTTGAGTGTCGCGTCCCGGTTTTGTCAAATACTGAGGTTTGGACCTTTCGCAATACCTCGAGAAGGAATTATTCTAGGCACTTCACTTTGAATTCATTAAATACAATGAACTGAGCCGTATTTTGTGTCATACAGTAATTTTTCATATCTCAGCTTTTTCTGTTTGATACTAGACATTCTTTTATTTTTGCCTTCAGTTCTTCACGATTTGCGATGTATTTAGTGAGAATATGTTAGAAGCAACTGTTGACTTGCAATTTTCATTCTACGCGTTTGCGAGCTAACGTAGAATAGCGTCAAGTCAAGGTAAAAATAGCGTCAAGGTCAACGACGATATGGAAGAAATATAAAATTAACCTATTTTTCTTAAATAAAGGTAATACTTGAAATTGCTTAGTTCCCATTGTTCATACATTCTAATCCAGAAACTACATATGCATTCATATTTTCTTTGCTTCTATTTTCATACCGCTCAAACATAAAAATGATGGGATATTACATAGCATACATACTCTTTACTAATTATTTGAATAAGAACTGGATCCTCCTCGGTATTGGTTGTTGTGGGTAATGACATTTGTATGTTTGTTAACTTGATACCACAAATTATTTTAGATATATTAATATTGCAATATAATGAGCTCTTATTTACGATCTACAGATGATATACATGACTAGGCGGCAGGGACCACAAATGACTAAAATATGTAGCATAGATATATCCCTGTACCATTACTTCATCCAACTCATATATCATTGCTATACGAAACGTCATTGTAATTGTATATTGTTATCAAATTATACAATATCCTTAACGGGTAGTTACATAAAAGGAAATAGCGCTGAATATAAACTGAAAATAATTGGTACTCTGTAAATATTAGTGTAAGTATATTGTATAATTTGATTGGGTGAAGCTTTTGTAGCTCTTTCATTTTGAAATTTAATTTTGAATCACGAATCTTTTACCTAGAAAATTAAGGGGTGAATCTGGCACTTCATGTCCCTTTTCCACTTCTAAATTGTCTCCGCCTCCCTCACTCTCCATTATTTAACTGAACCATGTACTTCTTTTGCCTCTGCAGACCGTTACCTTTAATATTAATTTACTAAATATTCCAGGAGATCGTATGCTTTTAATATTTCCGCATCCTTTATAACTGCTGTGTTGCAACGAGGGGTTCTCGTCCTTTAGTTAAAGAAGCTTTTCATTGAGTCTGTCACAGACGCTGAGGGGTTGCAGTAAACTTCTAATGAGGTTTGCCAGTTGCAAAGCGCACTGAAGGAAATTTGAGTTTTGTTAACGATAGAGACGCCGTGGACTGTGCCTGCAATTTCTGCAATAGAATGCGTAAAATTTTTCCGTAAAGTTTTGAAATGCCAAGTATAAAAGGTTTAAAGTCCTCAAATATACAAGCGTTTGGAAGAAAAGACCTAATATTTATTTATCTGTGTTGTATTCTTCAAAACAATGTAATTAATATTGTAATGTGTTTAATGATAATGTAAATAACAGATTAAGTCATACGTTCACGTTCTTTAGGGTATGACATCAATGAGACATTCTGTTATATAGTATAATCAACATACGCATATCTAGCTGCATATTTGAGATCTGGTAATTAATAATACACAGTGTCCCAAAAATGGAATTACACTGTCTGAATATTAATAACAGAGAAAGTATTACAGATAACCAGATGGTACCTTTCGTATCTATGTCATAATTAGTGCTTGTTGCCATTTATTTGTTTTTATTTTTAGTTCAGTTGCCAGTAGTGACAGATGTCGTGGAACCTTTCATTGGAGCAGGGTTTCCCAAACTCTTTGAGTGACGAAACACCTTAAAAGTTTTAAAAATTTCAATTTCTGGCACAGAGATGGGTACCAAGTTTAGGTAGTAAAAACATTTTTTAAAGTTTAATAATGACATTTATTTATTCATTTAATAAGACAGACAATTCAGAAACAAAGAACATAAATATATAATATAAACTTAGAAACAAAAAATAATTAATATAATCTCAAAAACAAAAAAGGAAAATGGTAAATATAAAATCAGAAAGTAAAGACTAAAGTAATATTACAAAAATTAATACTTAATGTAATCAATGACTTTGATGATATTGCTTCTTTGAGTTGCAAATTCGATTAATATCAGGAACTATATTCGATAATTGAATTCTGATATCTGACGACGCATTATGTCGTTTCCTCGACTTCGGATTCACATAATGCATACATGATCACGATGTGTTATATTTGCGAGAAAATGTGAAATTTGTACTGCACTAATTAAGTTTTCTTTTATTTTTATTTTTAATTTTTATTTTGTGGGAATTGGAGGGAATAAAAGAAGTGCAAGAACGATGGATGCCATGAGAGAAGCGATTGTTACAGTTTCTATGGAAACCACATTAAGTGTTCGACGATATGTTCCACAATATTACAGAAGATGTATTTCCGTTAGCGTAGGACATTTTAATCAGTCAACAAAACAACATAATCAGTAATGTTCTGAACATCCTTGTGACATTCCACAATCGCATATTTGTTATTTTTGTTCGAGTCATTAAAATCCTAATAGTGTAACCACCTTTGTAGGCAACATTGTTTAGTTTTCTACGTCACAACATTGAACACGGAGCGTGGCTTTGAATCCAGATCGGCTGAACTAGGCGAGGTTTCACCTGGTTTTTCCCTCGCCTACAAAGAACGGTTCGGTACCATACCCCGACAACCAAACATCTCCTTCCCAATTTCATCTCCCAAGTCACGGTAGAAGAGCCGGCCGCATAGCCTGAACCTCGCCAAAAGACATACAATAAATAAATCAAATAAATAATACTCTTTTACTAGAAATAAACAATAATTAATATTCATGTTTCACTTGATTACGTATCTTATTGTACAATATTCATATTTTAAGTGATAGGAGCTATTTTTTAATTTTTACTTATGTGTATAAGAAAAAGAACATAACTTCAAACTGTTGTTCATTGTACTGTTGAGCTTCTTTGTTATGTACTATTGATGAAACCAAATCGATGAAGATGAATGTAACCCAACAAACGTAAAACAGAAGTAGGATAAATATGAGAAAGAAAGAAAAAAACATTAAAGCTCTTTAAATATTTTAATTTTGGATTAGAACAATTTAATTTGAAGTTTGATATACACATAATGAGGTACGTTTGACATTGTTTTAGATCGTAATAAAAAAGCAAAATGTTACTGTCTGCATAAGAATGTGTTGTTGAGACAAAGCAAATTTTATTTCAAAAGTTATTCAGGATATATGTCTTAGCTTCAAAGATCGTAATAAAATCGAAAATTGAGGCAAAATCATAATATGAATCATAGTGTTAGTATAGAAAACACGATTCGGAAATTGAGTTGAAAAATATGTCATCTCTATTTCGTAGTAGGCACATCATTACAGAAAAGACAATTGTGGGGAGCAGAGGCGGATCTAGACCGTAGTCAACGCGGGAGGGGGTGGGCTCACCGGGGAGGTATCTGGGGAGCAATTCTGAGTGAAAATCTTGGTTTTACAACACAAATTTTATAAGTATTATATTTTAAATAAAAGACATCAACTCACCAAAAAGATAATCAACAATTATCAATGATAAATTGTAACGAATTGTATTAATTGTTTGAAGTGGCTTTTTCTTAGATCGGGTTCAATGGGGAGAGGGTTTTAATCCCCATATTCCCCCCCCCCATTCATCCGCCACTGGTGGGGCGTAGAGGACGTGGGATGGGACGTTGCATCATTGTGTTGAGTAGGTGTAACATGTGAGCATCAGTCAGCGCGGGGCGCGTCCGGCCTTGCCTTGCGACTTGAGAGCACGTGTCATAAGAGAAATAAACCCTAGTCGCTTACTCATCAGCCGTTGATAAACGCAGCACGGAAACAGGTGAGGACGATATGAATGCAGGTGGTTTGTAGTAATAATATTGAGATCGACTGTCGCACATAAACAATCTACCAAGGAAAAAGCCACTAACGAAAACAAACTTAACTGTGAGGTAACTACGAGTAAAATAGTGAAATATAAACATCAATCAGTTAACAAGAAAATTCTTAATTTGTTGACTTCCTAATTCCCCTTTATCATGGATGCTTCAAAAATACAGTACCAGACAATTTTTGATAACAAAATATATTAATATACGAAATATTTATGATATATAGTGTTATGTTGGTATCGTAAGGAGAAGAATGAAACTTGCGAAAACCTCAACCTTATCTTATTCTACCCTTTAAAAAATCATTTTTAATGAGTCATATCCAACTGAAATTTACTACTGTGTTAATTCCTGCGTCAGATAAAAGATCGTAGATATTTATATGGTTAAGTTAGGATCCTTAGTTATTTTTAGTACTGAAATATTAATTTTCTTTCTACTTGAAAAGATTGGCCATTCCTTACACCCCTGACAATAAAAGGAGTTTTGAAGTGAATAAAAGTACTCTGAACCGTCAAGGCTCGTCTTTGCTTACCCGATTCGAAGTAGAAGTTTTTTCCCTGTTCATTCAATGGAACGAACAATTTAGTTAGTGAGTTTTTTCTGTTAAATTAGTTTTCAATGCACATTTCTTACGTGTGCTGACTGGAAACCAACCACGAAATTTCATACGAATTAAATTTCAATGAAACTGTTATGTAGTGGCATGTTACTAGGGTGAAATTTTCATACGGCCGGTGCTCCTCCGTTGGAGGCCATCAGGTGGTTCGTTCGAGCTTCTTCCAAAACAAGGCCTTCTAATTGTAGAATGCTCGTTCACACTGGTTGGCACGCTCTTCACAAAAATCCCATTGCGGCGACCTTTTCAATATCCTTAACGGGTAGTTACATAAAACGAGATCGCCATGTATAGGACTCGTATAACAAATTTAGTCCGAAAAACATGGACCGCGCTCCCAGTGAGCACTTGCTATCGTTCCAGTCGTCTGGTTTCAACCCCGACCCAGTCCCTCTTTCTATACTTCAGTGTTAGGTGGATCAACAAGTAGGAAATGTTATCTGTAGGCCGCCTTAATGTACAGTATTAAATACATTATTTGTAGTCAATAACGCAAAATTATTAATATTTAATAGAAAAATATTTACGGACTGCATACGATCTATTTTTTTAAACTAACTTCCTTATTATGCTTCGAATTTTACAACATTCAGGATTATAAAGCGCCGGACTAAGGAGATTTAACTATAATTTCACACGCTAGATTTCAGTTTTACGAAGTAACTTTCGTTTCGTAATTGCAAACTACGTTACTGGCTTCGAGCGTATTATAGCAAATCGCTCCTTTCCGTTTCTTCTATTTCTACGCAGTTTTCCTCGAAGACGATTTGCCATATAAGCAGCTGACTTTTTCCTACGCCTGCAAGAACATTGCCGGTTCGACTCTGGTTTTTGCCACATCAGGGCTTTCTCCATCCTGCTGCGATAAAACTGTCTTGGTTTACATTACAGTCACGTTCCGAGCTCGTGTTACAGACAGAGACACGATGTATTCAAAGAGCTCCTTCGATAACAAGTTTTTGCTAGAAAGATGTGTGATTTTGACGATCAAAATACCACCTGCAGAACTCATTTTTTACATTTGTTTCTTAATCCAGACGCCAACCTGATCTATTCAGTAGTACTTAAAATTTAGATATAATTAATTTAGCAGCAATAAGAGGTTCAAGATTTTTAAACAAAACACGAATTTCTTCCAACGTGTTTTTGGTCTATTTTTTTCTTCATTACATCTCTCAATTGCTGCAAAACTAGAAAACTGTTTTTATCGAGAGCTAATTCACACTTTTCAGGTCCCTTTCCAATCATTGACTTATCAAACAATATTGTCATATGGTTAATCATACATTTGGCCAACAAAGTTGCATATGATTATCTTCAATTACTAATTAATTTCTAATACAAATTAATAGAATGTTAAAGTAGGATTTGTGATATGACCCCTTCTTCCGAATTTGTTAAATTACTGTCTTCAGTCCTCACTGAGAAACATCTAACGAGCCCCGCAAGTTCAAATAATAATAATAATAATAATAATAATAATAAAAACGTTAAGAGTTTGTGTTGTATTTCATTTTTTTAATTTCCGGCTTGAGAAGTTATATCTACTTTATCTCCTAATGGATGAAAATATTCCCCATCCCTGAATACGGCCTAGTTGTGCAACATTATTACTTCCGAGGTACATTTCTGAATTTGGAAATTTGGGTAGTGATGTGAAGTCAGGTTGTGGAGAAGATATTGCACTTTGACACCAGGAATGACAGTTTTTACGTTTTCCGTTTTATGATGGATGATTAATAACAAAATAGTCAATTCATGGAACATTTATTAAGAAGTGTATTTCTGTTTAATACATATTATATATTCCCCACAGTTTGATCTTGAAAACGTAACATGATATCAACCTAAACTTGAACCTTCGTAAATCATTGATAAAAATGAGGAAGGAAATATTCTCTCTTTTCCTTAATGTCCCATTCAACGTGAACTAAAGTTATTTGAAATAATTTTGTGTTAGAATATTACCGTTTTTTACTTTCTGATATACATAGTACATAGAAAGTATTGTAATCGTGAAAAAATTCGAAAACGAGATTTTTGCGGAAATATCCGTTTTGGAGGCCCCTGATTCCGAAAAAGTGGTTTTTGATTGGACATCCGTCCAGTCCGTCCGTCTGTCCGTCTGTGCGTAGCACTTCTCACCGAACGGATGTTTTTTCATTTTTTGTATTTAGGGTAGAATTTACTTCTGACATATGCACGTTCTTTCAATTTTCTTTTTACTTGAACACAAAGAGCACTTCACATGAAGGTCAAAGTACATTTTTGAATATTTTTCAAGAACTAGTTCAAAGATTTTGCTTAAATTTTCTGTACGTAAAGTACAATTAGTATGCATTACATCTACATTAGCGGTATTTTGCCGGAAAGTTTGGTATAGACGCAGTAAAATAATTTCTATCTGCTATATTCACGCATTTGTTTACTATTTCAAGAAGCTTGAATATTATTTAACATGGATGAAGCAGAGGTGGAGTAAAATTATATTCTGAACATTTATTTTACTTTCAAATCTCTAATAAAAGACACTAAGAAGTTGAATTATTGACTTTGAAACCGACGGAAATATTATAGTTCATTTCTTTTGTCGTATACGGGGCACAGAACCGAAAAAAAAAATCGATCTCGTAATTCTGTCAAAAATATCTGTTTTGGTGGTTCCTGATTCCGAAAAAAAATTGTTTTTAAAATAACTCCAACGGCGACCAAATAACTTAGTTTATTTACTTTATTACTTTCTCATATACGTAATATTTAGTTTGTGGCGCGTAGTTTTAAGTTTTCCAATGGTGTGAATCCACAGAGTATATGTTTGTAGATGTGTCATTTTTATATGTTACTTTGAAAAGGAGAACAGAGTAATGTCAGCATCTTATGTTTCTCTTGGTATCGTGAATCTTCCACACACGCGACTTCTACGCACTGCTCGTAACCTCACATCCGGTGATGCTGTATTATTTTGCTGTAAAAGCTTACGTATCAGATGTGTCTACTGCTCCTTTTGCCGGATTTTCTTTTTAATTGGTGCATGTTGTGTTTCATATTTAATGTTTGTGTATGTTATTTGATGCGTGAGGATTTTATTTTATATTATTTCTTATCGTTTTAAGAATTAACTTGGCTACGTGTTTTTTTTGTCTTGAATGTAATGTTTGATAATTTTGTTTTGTTTATTATTCAGGATTTTTTAATTCAGTGCTTTATAGCAGTTTTAATCGTTAAAAATATTATTATTGTTAAAAATATATTTTAACACAGAATTCTATGTCGAGATAGATAAGGAACGTTACGAAATAACAGGAAGTAAATATAACAAACAGTATCACATATTTAACCGAAATAATTAATAGATACTGTAACATCACACCTCAAACCCTGATGTGTTGTTATTATTCTTTTGGTAGAAGCGGGATCCTCATACATACCAAAATCCCTATGGTAGTTTTTTTCGCTGCCACCAGCTCGGTTTCCCGAGCAACCAAACTCACGTGTAATAATAATAAATAATGATTTATTACAAATTACATGAAATCTGAATTGTTTACAGACACAAACTCTCAAAATCATCAATACATCTAATAATCGTTTATTAGATAAATAATGCTGTAAGAGAGCATCGTTTATACTTTGTAAAATATAGTTGAAGACAACTAAATTTTAATAAACCCTCAGGTTATCGGTTCTTTCGAAAAGATAAGTTGTTTTCACCCAACAACTAACTGATACTAGTTACGACCCTCGCACCTAGTAATGAGTTCATTAAGTCTACCGGAGCAGCCTTAACAAACAATCTGGTCTCCACGACCAAAACTTAGTACAGTCACTTGTCCGTGCTGACGGGTCTCTACGTTCCTTTGTAAAGAATCGCCGAGAAGCTTCACTCCTCTCAATATATACTGTACCAGACGTCACGTGATCAGCGAATAACCACGCCTTCGCCACCACCGTGCAGGCACTTCGATTGTGTTCCCTTTTCGCTTCTAGGAATGCAGAGGACGCGCCGTAGAGGACGAATCGCTATGCTCGTCACCTAGGCGCTTCGCAAACACTCTTTTCGTTCTTCTTTCATTTCTTCGTGGAATTCGTCGGTAATTTAGGAACACCTGAACCCCCTTGAGTCAACGTCGCCGACTGCATTCTTCGAATTCACTGGTACATACTTTCCTTAAGATGAAAGGTGTTGATTCGAACAATACCTTCACACGGAAAACACGTCCGTCTTAGCGCGGACCGGCCACTTATTGTCACATTCTTAACAGCATCCTGCTTGGGAAATACAAAGAGCTATTAATATTTCGCAAGTTGCTGGCGTGTCCTGGCGCCGACGTTACAGATACGATTAGTGTTTATTAAGATAATTTTGAAATTTGAAGTTGCAAATAAATTAACTCTTAAGTTCCTAATTAAATTACATAAGAAAATCTGTGGTCTGCTGGGTTTGTTCTAGTGTTAATAATATCCTATTTATCTTTATATTCATTAATAAATATATTTTTTGATATAGAATATAAATATTGTTGAATATAAATATATCATCTCCCCAAAAAACGAAAAAACAGAATTTGTATATTAGAGATTCTTTTATATAAATGGTAGTAAAATATTTCTTTAATAAACTTTTTAAATTGGGTAAAATGAAGACAATCAAAATATAGAGTGCCATGTGAAAATCATCCCTCTCCTAATAGCATGATTTAATGCCGCTCACTGGTCCAGACTGAGAAACGTATGGAGAAAGTATGAGCAATGGTTTTGCACCACTAGTTTTATCTGTATCAAATGTGTGACATTTACAATATATTCCATATGAAATCATCAATAAACGTTTTAACATGGTAATACACTTACGACAAAGTGTATGGAAAGTAATCTATTGTTATTTTTCTCATCTTCTTTACAGACCTATAACAAAGGGAAAAGAAAAATATTTCACATTAAATTTCCTATGTAAGCACAAGATATACGAGCTAAACATTAACGTGGACAACGAATTATCTGTTTTCTCATTAATGCCAATTTGTTGTATGTATTGGTACCTATACCCGGAATTGTAATTATCTCCTATTTTTATTATATGGTCAGAACCAAATTTTCTGTAATATGAGAGTACCGAAATGTACCTTGATTAAATTGAATTTTCGAATTCATAATTGTATTACAAAAGCAGTATTGAATGTGAGCGCTGATCAATTATTAGTTAATTCGCAATTTAATTAAATTCACTTTATAGCAGTCAAGAATCCCAGAGGAAACAGATGCCATGAAATTTCTACGTCACAGGACTGTCGTTATTTTATTCAATAAGTGTGTTTTATTTCGTAATGCCTGACCCATCGGAAGAGCAAGATCAATAATACACATTGTTTTCCCTGAGCTCATGGTTATGATAATTATTGTAAGTTAAGATACTTACATTTAAATTATATCAGGTTAACATAAGACGAAAAGTAGTCACCTGCATCGTAGTTCAAGTAGAATTCATTTGTGGTTTGAATTACTATTATATATGGACACATTACGTCATGTTCTTATATTGTGTGTTCAATTGTAGTTCGAGGTACTTCTGGGTTTTCTCGTTCTTTGTTTCTCAATGTACACATTCCACCATGTGTAAAGCTCATGGGATTCTCAATGGAGTATCACCCACAATACAAAATATAACGTAAAAAAATAATAATTTAAGCATAAGGTACAGCGATAATTGGTGTTCCTATAAAAAGTATTCCAGACCATGATTAATTTTTTGTTTAAAAATATTTCAACGAACAACTGGAGTAAAACATGAAACTAATGCGTGTGCCTAATGCAAAAGTTTTTTAATCATTTTTTAAATTTATTCTCTAGATTTATCTTCAACTGATACATTGCCCGCGAATTCGTCATGGGAATATAAATAAGGATAAGCAAAAGCATAGCAATAGTTGCTGTCACCGATCCCCAATCCACTGCGTTCCATTCCCCCACCGGTGGGAGTGCCACTGCCTCCACAAAGCTGCAGTCGGTGCTTCGGAAAATCAATACGAAGCGACTCGTCCCCCGAGCGCAGCACCTCCCCCCTCCTCGCACTCTTTCATTCGTGAAATCCCTCGCCGACACTTGAAGCGCGCTCGGCGGCTGTGGATCTAGGACCGACACTTGGGGTACGCCAAGGCGGTACAGGTTGAACGTTGACTGACTGACGGGTGACGGGATGCAACTAGTTGAGCGTGTAGAACAGATTCCAGAGCCCAACTCTAGGAATTCTCTGAGATGCTGCACATTTCTGGAATTATTCTTGAAATTGAGGGGATATATGAGGATGCAGGTATATTAAATTATATTAAAACAGTAAAAAGAAAAATGGAACAAGAATTTTTAAAGTAACTTAAAAGGATCTTCTCACCCAATATTCCATTTTCAATGAGGTGATAGTTTCAAATATTTTGAAAAAAACCTCATGAAGTTTAAATCTCGAATGGACTGCGATATTCAAATTCTGCGTTAGATTAAAAAAAAGAGACAAACACATATTACAGTGTTAAGGTTTTTTCGTCTTATTACAAACCCTTTCAGCCAATTCTCGAACCTTTTTTGAAGAGTGATTTATTAACAATGTACTTCAGATTCATAAAATAATAAAATTTCTAAGGAGTATCTATGGAAAGAATTTCTCGAGTGCTATGAATGCGAAATATAAATGAAATTGTTCCAATCAATTTGCCAGAATTCCTATGCTGAGATGCACAAAAGTTCCTCGCCTGAAATACTGAACTGCCCCCATACAATACTGATCCTTAGTCAAGTGAAATTTCAAAAAAAAACTTTATTGTCAAAATAGACGTTACAAACTGCGTTTGACCTCGTAGACTAGACTAATTCGTAAGTTCTATTTAATCTAGGAAAACAAAATTTAAAAAAATGGTGTTACGTGCCCTTTTCTTAAAGTGTAGATGTTATTTCGAATATTTTGTACAATTACTACAATTTTTCCTAAACTTTAGACATATGATCAAATAATAACAAAAGAACTTAAAAGTTTATTAGAAATATTATGTTAGATAGGTATTAAAAGTTCAGTGCGCCATTACGTAAGCAACTCTGGCGTGTTAAAAATAAAAAGGTATTCATGATTACAAAAACAACTGCACCTATGAGAGCTGAATATGAACAATACAAGATGTGGGAAACGTTTTCCCCTTACCGATATGATACGAAGCTGTTTCAAAGGCGAAATTTAAGAAATAGAAGGTAATACGGAGGAAAGAGATGAAAGAAGTACCAGACGAAGGAAAGGAATGATGAAGGGTAAAAATGAAACTATGGGTTCCGATGTCAACAAAAATAAAGATATGGGCAAATTAGTAAGATTTAGAGCTTAGGTTGTCGATCAGTTAACCTAATTATCTAACTTAAGGTAGAACAAAGGTAGAATTTAATGACTAAAATATCTTAAATCGGCATAAATAATGAGTAACATATACTTCTTGTGATTTCATCTCGAAAAACGCACCTCACCAGCCATTTAAATGAAATAATTGCTGTTATAATTGATGTTAAACTACATTGCGTCTTATGGAGAGAAGAGTTATTTATAAAATAAGAAACTTTTAAATCACAAAAGTGATGGAAGTTTATGTTGATTTGTAGTAATTTCCCGTAGTGTCCATTTCCATTACTTTTATCTATAGGTCACCCGACATTCGAGAAAGATATTTCACGTTTCCCGAGGTGATATCACGAAACCGTCGTCCTCGGCCGTCATGTACATGCTCTTGCGCATTTCCAACGAGTCAAGTCAGTTCCTCAATATTATTTGTACTGTATGAGTAACTGATAAATAGAAATTAAATCATGTTTCTTCATCATTATTATTCATGTTGTTGTTTTGTAACAATTAGAATAAAAATAAAGAAACCATTTATCTCAGTGATTTCACTAACTTGGTGTACTTGTCACACCTTAAAAGTGAAATTTCTGAAGAAAATTACGAGCGACCTGGGTCTGAGTTATCGTTGTTAGGAGAGAGAAAAAATTCAACAAACTGTTTCTATCCCTCCGTTAAACCAACAATAAAGACTGAATCTATAAATATGGGAACTAAATTTAGAGTACGAAAAGAAAAGTCGAATTTCTTCCATTTCATGCAATCCTGTATTTACTGCCTTAGACACATTTCAACGCTATCTAGGGAAAATGAAAGGATAATGTACTGATCTTACAAAATAATTTATGTGTATGACGATGCAATGATACTTTGACATCATGAAACACGATGTTCAAACGCCCATCATACGAAATGTTTCTTCGAAGTAGATATCAGTTGTGCGAGGTTGTTGAACCGGAAATAGACATCTTATCGAACATTTAAGGTCAGTTTCCTTACCGTGTGACTCAGTGAATGACATTGCGAGAAAACGACGAGGAAGGGTAATTCAAATGCCAATCGAATGCTTCATTAAAATGGAAATTAATTTTGTTTCCTTGTACCTCACCTTCCTTCCGGCAAGTTGAACCTGAGTATAAGAAATGTGTTGAATCATAATTATATAATAAGAATTATAAAATAACTTTCCAATGGGATTCATTATTATTTTTATTATAAAAACTAGAATAAATATTTTGCAGGATTTACAATCATTTTATTTTATAATGTGACCTAAATATGTATTATTTCCTGTACTTATTGACACGTAATAAGGAATAAATGTACACTGAAATGACAACTGATTTCAATAAATTTTCACTCCAATGTTAACACTTACCTGTGCTACGCAAGTGGCACTCACTGCTGCAACAAATCTTTCATGGTTTATGTAAAAAAATCACACAAATTAATTGCGATTTTGTCTCAGTTTTTGTAAACAACAATTATACATTTAAATACATGGAAAGAGTTACATGCACCTCTTTGATTTTTCTCTTTTTGATGAGAAAAAAGGAGCAGAAATGATTTCATGTTTTCTTTCGTTCGTGCTAACAACATACTATAATTACATCCCATATTATTAACTTTATTTTTGTGTGTGAATGTTGCTCAATTAAATGTCTAAAATTCAATTTCTGGAATTTTTTATTTCTTATTTTAATTTTTGCCGAAAATTGATACGACTTCTATTTGTACAGTAGAGCAGTTACAGATGTTTGTCAAATAACATAACACGGTACCTCCGTTTCATTTTCAGCAACTATTTCTTCAAATAGTCGCCTGACTAAATGCAAGTAATTTTTCTTTCGACGATTGTTTGTCGATTAAAGTTAATATCATAATTCGCAGATTCAAATCCGGATTTTATAACTTTCCTCATTGCTTGTGAATTTTAATTAACATATTTTTCAACCAAATTACTAATGAAAAGTCATTTTTCGTCGCTAGTTCGGCAGCTCCTACCGCATATAACACTATAGACTTACGAGTAGTCCATCGGGTCGTCATTTCTCCTCACGGCCACCCTACAGCACATGGAAAGTTGACTTCAGGCAACCTCCTTGATGGTTAGAGAAGCATTCTGTCAGTCACACTAGTCATATCAATTACGCTTCAATTGGCTTATATCTCAGCATCGGAATGTAAATTTAATAAATTTATTAAGACACGAGTAAACCACCCACATGTCTACGAGAGGAAGAGATGGCAATCTCGCAATGATGGCATTGACTCGTCAACTTTCCCGTTGTCCTTAGGCACTTCCGTCATTTCCATTCTTCAAGTATATATTTATATATATTATTATTGTTATTATTATTATTATTTAGTTCTCTCAACTTGTGTTGGTTTTTCTCTCAGCGGTGGATTATTTATTATTATTATTATTATTATTTGTAGTACTCACTACACCTTGGCTCAACGTTACTTCCAAGATTATACATTCAACAGATTAACGTTCTGTCTTTTCTCTTTTTCTCTTTGTTTAAAATCATTTACCTTTCGTTTTTCTTTATTTTATCTCTGTTGTCGTATCTCTCCGTCTTTTCGTTCCCTTTTTGACCTCCTGGTCCTTGTATCGTCATCATATCTTCATGTCCTCTCCGCTTTATAATCCCGTCTGATGCAAATTATCTGTTCCATGTATCCTGTAATTCGTCGTAATCTTGTGGTCTCTTCAGAAAGCAAATCCCAACCCTTATGGTAAACATCCCTTTTCTCTTTTCTCTCTTCACTCCTCTCCTTTCACTATTTTCTCCTCTTTCTCTCCTCACTTTTCTCTTTTTATTCTTATCTTTTCTCTTCTCTCTTTTCTCTCCCCTCTTTTCTGTTTTCTCTCTTCTCTCTTCTCTTTTCTCTCCTCTTTTTTCTCTCTTCTCTTTTCTCTCTTCTCTTCTGTCCTCTCCTCTCTTTTCTGTTTTCTCTCTTGCCTAGTCTCTTTTCTGTTTTCTCTCTTCTCTCCTCTCTTTTCTGTTTTCTCTCTTCTCTTTTCTCTCCCCTCTTTTCTGTTTTCTCTCTTCTCTTTTTTCTCACATCTCTCCTCTTTTCTCTCTCTTCTCTTTTCTGTTTTCTCTCTTATCTTTTCTCTCTCCTCTTTTCTCTTCTGGATATTGATTGAAAGAGAAATCTCTATCTTAAATACTCGTATGTTAAATACAAGAGGGGATAATGGAAAACTCTGGAACGTCCAACCTTAATTTATTTCGGGTTAAGTAGAGCATTTTTCACTCTAAGTGAAAATGGACGGTCGGATCAAATCACGTCCCCACGCATTAGTAACAGTCGTCTGGAATAGGTGAGGGAAATCCCAACTGAAAACTTGACTCACTTCGATTGAGCGGGATCTCTAACTCAACCTCTCTCGCACATAAGTAAATTACAAGAGTCGCAATCATCAGAAAAAATCCCAATTTATTAACAAATCTATATAAAGAATAGAATTAAAACATATATTTTTAAAAAGTGTAATATGTACAAGATATATGTACATTTTAGTCGTTTGTCTTTCTTTCTTATGAATTAAAGTTTCTATAACTGGTAAAACACCGTCGTTTGCGATTGCGAACTACATTTTTGGTTGCGATTTGGCAGCACCTCGCGATCTTTCCATCAGGGGTGCCAGAAACCCTAACTTCAATTTTCATTGAAAATAAAAAGTTTCTCGTTGCTATTTCTTACAAAAATGTAAAAATATTTATGGGTAAAATAATGACGCTGTATTAGTGTATAAGAAATTGTATGTATCAATGTTTTCTTCTGTGTCTGGTACTCCGCCAGACATAGCCCTTGACTAAAAAACAGAAACAAAAAATCCTTTTTCCCCCTTGTTGTCGGTACATCAATTTTTAAAGCTACGAAAAGGAAACAAGTGAACGCAGCATCTGGTGATTTACAACTTGCCAACGGGACTCAAAGGTTTATCAATGCTTTCGCCTGAACAAAGGGCGGAGGGTGGAAAGTCCATGCATCATGCACGGCCGATTCGCGGCATCACAAACACCTCCCCACCCGGTCCTCTTTCCACACACACAGACCCGTCCCTCTCTCTTACTCTCATTGTGAGTTTGAATTCAGGAATACGACGCACGCGTCTGCAATGATCGGTGGAAACTTTTCATTCTCACCATATTGGATATCTTGGCACGATGTATTCCAGCGAACATGCAGGCAAAGAAGAAAGAAAGACGTTATAAATAGAAAAGGAGGCAGAATATCATGTAACATGCAGGTCCTCGACTAGAATTTTTTTGATGGGGACGACTTCTCTCAATTGATGTTAACTTTAAACACATTAGTTTCTATATTTTAGTTCTTACATTTACATCTTAGTTTTTTTTATAAGTTAACGAATGGTGAATTAAATTTATATTTTTTTGATATATTCTGGCAACTAATTTTACCCAACTGTATGCTTATTTAGAAAATGAGTACATGTAAGGGGGGTTTGGGTATTAAACAAACAATTAAATATACTTATACAGGTCCTCTAGGCTTTGTCTAGGGGCGTGTTTATTGTAACAATAAATCGTGAATTTAGTGTTATTTCAATTCTTATGATTTTTAAACACTATACTCAGAATAATCCATAGTTCGATAATAATTTGTACATGTACATTTTTTGCGTTAAATTACAAACATATTGACATTCAATTAGTATTATAACTCGCAGCTAACTTTTTATCTTATCTAGGAACTTTTGCTGAAAGTTTTGAATCCGCCTCTGCCTTAGGGCCCTTGATCGGAATTGATGGGATGGTCCCTTGCTTACTTCCGGAGAGTAAATTAGTTTATTGTCCACCACGTGGTCGTACGCAGTTTGTATTGCGTTTTTTGACAATAAATTTATTTACTTAATGAATATGAACAAAATGTTATAATGAAATTAAAATATTAAATAGAGCACTAAATACAAAAAATACTTTGTAGAGCACACAAACCTTTTTTTGCGACGGAGTATTATACGTTAAATGTCGCAATGCAAACTGTTTGATACAGTAACGTCATATGAACAAATTTTAAAAACTACAACAAATGAACCAATCTTAATAGCATCTAGATTAATGAAATAAATATTTATTATCTCAAATAGTTTATTGTCACCTAAAAGGGACGTTAGGAGTAAAGTGTGCTGCGTACATGGTTTTCGCAAAATATAATTTTTTGAAATTTTCGAAATTGTAATTTTTGGAAAACTTCAGTGGCATTGTAATACACATATTTTTACTTCAATTTCCTTATTGTTGAAACAATGTATGACTGATGTGACAAGGGAGTATTTTATATTGAAACACAATGCACACATGGACGAGAGACTCGAATACGTAATATGAGTGAATCCAAGATGTCATTTTCTAGATATTGAACTGAGAATGTTCTCTGTTTATAACTTTTGTCTGTTATTTGTCTCAGCATTCTCACTTTTGTAGTTATTGTGCACATTTCATCTCTTCTCGGACATAGTTATTGTGGGATCTAAAGCATAATTGAATGAGACCCAATGCTGTTTCACAATTCTATTTTATTTTTCCACGCCAGTGTAGTTACTAGTGAAGTTTAATATACTTAGTACGTATATTATATATACAAATAGTACTTTTATATATATATATATATATATATATATATATATATATATATATATATATATATATA
>NNCF01127291.1:627224-682816 GCA_002313205.1 Laupala kohalensis
TATATATATATAGTAGTTTGTAGTACATCTTATACTTATAAAGGCGAATGCTGTAAAATGTCTGTGATATTAAAATCGAGAAAAGTACTCGAACTGATCTCAAGTTTTGAAGGGCCCTTAAGGATTGTTGCAAGTGTAGTACAATGTATGGAAGGCACGAGTGAAAAAGCGATAAAATTACGTTTCTTCGCATTTATTTTAAACTGAAGGATATACAAACTTAAACGTGTTTCATTTTAAGCTCCTTATATTTTTAGCCAAATTTATATCTAAGTCAATATGTGATATTGTTTTAACACTTTGTCATGATGTACCTGTATCTTTTACAATGTCTCGAATTTCACACACTTTATTAACTTAATGACTAAATAGTTTGAAACGCTCGTATATTACGCTCGTGTAATTAACGTATACGAATATATTACATTCGCAGGGCACGTGGTCTGGCGCCTCATCTCCTTTTCCTCATACACTTTTTCCATCCGATCTCTTTCCGATTCTTTTTACGTAAGTTTCAAAATTTCCGTCCCGAAAGTATCAATTTAACGTTACTTGAGGGTTCAAACCATTGATAAAACTAAGTTGCTTGCACTCGCATGACTGGGGACTACCAAGCAATTTATTAATGATGTGACCATTAGAGATCAGTAGTGATGAGTGTCGCAGGACCGGCTCGTCCATATAGACAACATAGGGGGAATATATGGACGGAATGGTAGGCGATTTGTTTTTTGACGTACAGTTTATCAACATTTACAAAACCGTATGTTTACCAGCACACCACACATTTAGGAAGAGAAGTCCAAGGTAAGGCTCTTCGTTAATGAAAACTAGGAGTTTCATTTTCATTCGCTTCTATTCCGACTGGTGTGACGTCTTTAACAAGTCAACTAATATTGTAGCCTGTTTTCTTAAGTGAGTAATGACCTATGGTTTGAACGAATCGTTGAACGTATCACCATGCAGTTCGGTGCAATGCTCGAGAGGCTCAGAGGTGGGTAAAAAGTATCTCATATATGCCTTAGGGCCCTTGATCGGAATTGGTGGGATGGTCCCTTGCTTGCTTCCGGAGAGTAAATTAGTTTTTTTCCTCCACGTGGTCATACGCAGTTTGTACTGTTTTTGACAATAAATTTATTTATTTATTTATTATAAATTTTTCAGAATTTCTAATAGAAAATTGTTAATTATTTATCAGATTGTCTTAAAAGGTCTTTATTGATTGAACATCTGCCTATTTACAGCAACCACACTGTAGACAACTACGTGATGTATAAAATAAAGAAATAAAGTTTATTGCCAAATAATGTTTTCCAATAATATTGGCAAATCAACCGCACAAAAGGTAAGATGCATTGAGAAAAATCAAAACTAGTTAATTCTGAACTTTAGATCTTCCATTTCAGAGCTCCATTTCAGTTTCAATGAAACGTAAGCAATTTTCACTAGTTAGATTTCTCTTTATGTCATGACCTGGCTTTGAATCTTGCGGTCAAAAGTGATGAAAAAGCGTTTCATACATAGCGCATTGTTCTTTAGAAAATTACATTTTTGTCTTTTTTCAACAAGAGCAAGTAGTAGTTAAATAAGGAAATGGAATGATGTGGTGTGCTGTAGTTAAATATTGAAGGCGACGAGATTTCATTTTGGTTTGAGCTTGGGGGAGGGGGTGGAGATTATGGGCGCGCAGAACTTTTGTTCGCCAGGGGTGACCAAGTACGTAGAGCCAGGTGAGTCGGAAGTCCCACAACCCACTGAACGTTTAATCCACGTGACATATCCCTGTAAAAAGGATTAAACAAAAGTTAAGAACATTGTTTGCATTTAAATTACCTAAAACTGAATTGAAACTGAGCAATTCGCAAATTTGGACTTCGGGCTTCTTGAGCATTCTGTATCAAGTATATTTTGAAATTACTCGTAACCATGTACAATTTCGAATACAGTTGTAGGAACTATACGTATTTTGTATGCTTTCCTCGTAATTCATTTCCTTTTTAATACTAACAAAAGGACAGAAGGTATATAACAAAGAACTGAAATAAGGAAACCAACATATTTTAGCTGATAATTTAAGTTCCCCGGGCAACACTGGGAAGACGAGCAAGTGTAATATACGTATTTGTATATTATAGTACTCCAACGAAAGAATAGTAATGAGCAAGGAGCCAAAGACCACGTGAAAGCCGAGGAACCGATGTCAGCATTACGAGATGCCGACTCTTTCTTTTGTAACTCGAGAACTTTACTCGGGTCAGCGGAATCTTAGTAAGTTTACGATCGGATGCTGACGCCTACATCACCCGATGCGTAATTGATATGCCAACTGTGATTGACAGTGGTGTTTTATCTCTAAACTTTGATCGCAAGGAGGCTGTATGAAGTTAGATTTTCAACTGGTTATAGCAGTCTTTGGATGCCGCCACATACCGTCTGGAAAGGGACCATTTCCTATGCTAGACCATCAGCCCAGCCGACATATGACAACTCCGCGCTTTCGCTGCATTGGTTACATCTCGTCACTATTGTTTCCCCGGATGACTGTACATATTTTGTGGAAGTAAATTTCCAAAATATCCTTTTTTAAATTATTTTGTGTTTGATACCGTTTTGGCTACCCTGATAAATTAATAGATACGCAGTAAATAGTGCGGTGAAATCACTCGCCATCTGGGCGCGTATTCGTCCGTGACGCTGCACACAAGACATATTTTCTCGCACTACTTGGCGACTGCTGCAACTAGGCGCGTGAGGTACGTGCTCACAATGCGGAAGACGACCGACAGACAGTGTGCGAAATGCACTTTTCTTCTTGTTTTCTTCTTCTTCTTCTTCTTTTTCTGCTGCTGCTGCTTTCGGTCTCGTTTTATAGCATTAATGATACAGGACTCATTTCCAGCAGGACTCACCACCAATGAGTTACTGATTATTAGGTCTTTAACGAAAGCTGTAATGGTTGTACAATTGTCATGACAAGTAACTCTGGATCTCATTATACTGCGTGATAGAGAAAATCTTCAGACAACCTTTTGTAACTTTATGTAAATAAATAGTTTTATAGATAATGGAAACATAAACATATTAAGCTTGCCAGGCGCTAGACATGCACATAAAACATTTATGAAACTTTCAGATATGTTATTTATTCTGTCTGTATTATATTAGTCATTATAACAGTCATTCATGAATTATGGTGTATTAAAAACTACGAATCATTAATCAGTCAGTTTGAATTGAAACGTAATTGAAAAATGGTCTCCAGTGTGGCTAAGTTCTCTAGTTTTCCGACAGTTTTTTAAATATATTTCTCAATTGTCCGGAAAGGTAAGGCAACTATCGTTCTGATCTTTTCGTTATGAAATTTGTGACTTGTGTGATAGTTATTATATTGATTCTATTCGAAGTTATGTGGGAATTTATTGAGTAACCGTTCCCTCAGATGCTTTATGTTTAAGATCCCGCACAATTTCGAGAGGGTTTAATTCAAATATTAACCCCACAAGGACCAAATTTTATTAGTCAGTTGACAGATAATAGTTTATACTTTCAATAAAACAATCAGGGCATTCAAAACGAGTCTCCATGTCTCTCACATTATCTAAGTCATATATTTGAAAAGAAGGCGTTGTGCCCTTCGTCAGTCTAGAATATAACCAGATAGAAGTGTATCTTCTGAGTTGACTGGGATAAAACTCAGGTCAAAGTGACTCATCTTTAAATCTGTAAGTGGCTTATGTGTATGTGCTCTATAAAACGATATATATTCTACGAAAACCTTGAAGATAGCACGACACTGGTGTTTTCCTGTAAATAAATAGTTGTATAGAAAATGAAGAAATATAATACAAAAACATCACTCACAAATTGGAAGACGCTCACGAATTTTTGACTTTCCCCTGTATCATTCAGACTCCGTGTAACTTTTATTTGCTCGCTATCTTCATTTTCTATCATATAAGGCGCGTGTGTGAATAATACTGAAGATGGTTGTTGACTCGTACGCTCTGCGAACCGACACCTGTAATCAGACGACCGGACCGGAAGCAGGGAACTTTGTGATTAACACCACTACTCATACCATTATTTGAAGGCGAAGTTGAGTCATATGCCTCTTCTTGCACTTAACCTCTTTAAAAATATAATTGTATTTTAGAAAACATTTAAAAATAAAAATAAAATGAACAACGTATCAGAAAGAAGGGAATAATCCTGTGGCTCGAAGGAAAAACGATTTAACTCCACTTTTAATGTTTACGAGAAGAAACTGTTTAGAAATTTCAGAATACTGATTTAGGATTCGAAGAAAGAATGACGGAATATAACTTTTTGATATTTTGTGATGCATTTGTATTAGAAAAATGACTTTTTTTGCATTGTAACAGAAAATTTTTCTTGTTCTGAATATCGAAAAAGTTTTTTTTTCACTCAACTTACATTTTCTTATTTTTATCGGAGTTAAATGATTCTTTCAATTTTTTATGTTTATTTCTTCTTCGTTAAATCAAAACACTAAGGAGAAGAAGACAGACCTCATAAAATAGTTGTCTGTTTTAGAATCGTAGTCAAGGGCTCTTATGACCTAGACGTTAGCAAGTCTTAAAACCCCAATTAATAAAACAACAACATGGAAATAGAATACTTCATCCTTACCGAAATACTTTAATACCCTTCTCTGTCTTTAGTTTTCTGGAGTTTGGACTTATCTGAGACTAATGTCTCCTGCCCACTGATTCATAGGACACCCTCCCATGTATCTTCGAACCCACATACTTCATCGTCGATATTTTGTGGAGGAACTTCGCTCCGACCCGCGCGGTGGAGCGGAATACCATTGCCGCCGCCGGTACATAGCACTCACTTGCGGATGAGTGTACGTACACGCCACTCAATTCTCAGATCGTTGCGTTCCAACTACTTCACGGAACACAGGGGCGTCCAGTCTCCGAATTATGGATACCACGCTCACGAGAATGTGTCTGAGTTGACCTCCGGAAATGGCGGGTTAATCAGCGATACACGCTAAACCAAAAACATTCGCTTCGTTGCGAAGGTGTCTGTCTGCGGTATTTCTGCTGGGTGTTCACCTACAGGTCGTGACTTTGGATAGCTCTGTGCTCTGTGCTTTACGTCGATGCAATGCACAGCACTCTCTCCCGATGACTATGAAATGATAACTGGCTCGTTTCCCAGTAATGCGGGCGCCGCTTTGTGACAACTGGATAGGGTCAACAAAGGATATTGTACGCAAGTACTGCACAGACTGCACCGCCCTTTTCAAGGAAGGAAATGGAAAGAGTCACTATATGTTCTAATATTGTGATTAACTTCTTTCCAATAGATGACAAAAATAAAGCCTTAACAACGGCATATGTGCTGATAAGGACGTTTTTAAATGAACCGATAATTTTACTGTTTGTGTCTATTTCTTGAATCTCATATGTTCTGTAGTTATGTTAATGTTATTTCAGATTATGTTGCTTGTTTGGTATTTGTGACACCTGACGAAGGCATCAAACAGGGTTAAGAAGTTGTATTTCCTAAAGTGTCCACAAAAAATATTCTGTGGAGGTTCATAAAATATAATAAATTTATAGTAAAATATACAAAATTTCGCAGTTTGAAGTTGTTCAATTAAACGCGTTTTCACAGAGGAAAACTCATAAAGCACCAGTGAGGAGGTTTCAGCAATTCAGTAATCGTAACTCGGAATGTTTTTCTACAATGCGATTGATGAGAAGAACGGTCACGTAATGTTGTTAATGAGGGAGCCTATATCAGCCAGTGGGAAGCGTAAGGAGAAGGTGGAAGAGAGAGAAAAAATATAATATGAATGTACTTCTGAATGCAAGGAATTTTTTGACGGTAAAGCAGGTCTGTTGCCATGAGGAATGAGCGTGTTATTTCTTTCAGTCTGTCTTTGCATTATACGTCCACCTCATGATCGTACGTAGAGATACCATCTCCTCGATTCCGAAGGGTTACATTTGCTAAAAACTTTTCGCGTCTCAATAAATTCAACCAAAAATTTAAAGAAGATGTATTCAATATGCAAAAAGTTACTTATTCTGCGAAACATTACTCATTAAGCGTTATGTAACTAGTGGTAATCGTATTTACGAATATAGTTCTGCTCATTGAACTAAACATTCGATATGTCAATTATGTTATGTTGGATGAAAATGGGAGACGGGACCGAGATTCGAACTCGGGACCTTACGCTCATGCGCTTTCCAACTGCGCCATCCCGTTCGCCTCCCGGCCCTCGATATGTGATTTTTAGATATCTCGTCGTCCGTTGCTGTCAACTGATTGTTGAACCAATTCGACTGTTCAATTTTTTTACGAGAATATATTCGTAAGTTGACGCTAGGTAGTGGATGATACTCGAGAACGCTTGATGTGGCGTTTTCGTAGAGATACAAAACATTGGATAACTATGGAACTCAAGACCCGATTGATATTGTTCTATAATTCTAACCAGTTTATTGTTCACACTCCTTTATACGCGAAGTTACCGTCGCGTTTAAGGGTTACGTTAGGGGCAGGTCACAGGGGCTAAACGTCAGCGACAAATTTGAATGTCCAATAAAGCTAGGAACTAGTTTGTTGTTAATGGCCTCTTTACTTATTGATTTTGATTAGATCTACGCGGCGCAAGTTCATATGCACATCGATTTCTCGACAGTTCATTCCGGCATAGCATCACCAGGATATCATTTTCTACGCAGCTGAGTTCCAATTTCCAATAGTACTTGGCAATACACACTAATATAAAAATATTGGCCATTTATTGGAAGACAAAACGTATTAATTTTAAGAATGCATGAGGTGTCCTGAATATTAGAAGTCTTGTATTTGATACAATGCGGTACTAAAATGAAGAAGAGAGAAAGAGAGATTATTTTTTGAGATTTGTATTTCTCCTAAAAATATTTCATTGTTGATTCAATATAGTTGGTTGCAATAGTGATCTCTACAAAATTAATTTCATAATCAAACATGCATGGTTACTTTTATACATGCTCATTTACCAGATTAAAATTCAGTTTCATGCCAATAAATTAAAGTAAAATTGAGTTAGCCTATTTTTGAAAATACGCGGGGAAGGTTCATAGTCACACAATGTTTCAAGTAAGCGCCTTCATTTTAAGTTAAATACATATGGTGGGTCTATAGGTGTCTCAAAATACAACTTACTGGTGGTTCCGGAAAAAGAGCTATGGGTTAACTCAGGGGACGGTAACCTTTTCTGGCCGCGGGTCAAAATCAACCGAAATGTAAGTATTAAAGAGACGTTTGGGTCAGAGATATTTTCGACATGGATCTTAAATACATAAACACTTATGTGTATAAGATCCATAGTAATCGAACTAAAATGTTCTTAGTATCTATTTTCAATTTTTTTATTCTCAAAATGTTTGTTTCATGTTTATGTTTTATAATTTATTTTTATATATAATACTTTATTCTCGGAACTAAAGTGGGTCACTTGAAATTATCAAATGGGTCACTCAGTGACCCTAGGATCATAGGCTGCCGACTCCTGGGTTAACTACTTCTCGTCATGCCAACTGAAAGCTGAATTGATTCACTTATTGTTTGAAACTAAAACCAATGAGAAATTAATTTTTAAGAAAAATGCACATTTCGTAAAATTTTCTCATTTCTTCAAATCCTCCGAAAAATGTTTTCATTTCTTCTCTTAAAATCCACCTCCTCTTGTTAAACCAGGGATATTGAACTACCACGCGATTTACCACTTTCTTCTTTTGTGATGCACACTTGTTATTCATACCTAGAAATGAATATCTTCGAAACATCTTTTGTTATAACGTATGTAATGGTCGTATTCCTACTTAATGAATACTACAATATTGTCCTGATGTAAAATTGTAGCGCTTGTAAAACTGAAATGGTTAGGGAACTAAAGAGCGGGAAGGGAAACAATTTCCGTCGTCACATTTTAGCGGAATGTTTCTTTGCAAATGAGGTTATGTTAAATGTTCGTCTTTGCAGGTCATAAAAAAGAGATTTCTTTAGATAGAACGAGTAAAATCAACGGTCATAACGGAATGCGAGAGAAGCACCAGTCGTGACGTCAACGTGTGTGTGGTGGAACGAAATGGCCGAGAATCAAAGTAGCCGTGACCAAGAGTGAGGCAACCCTGTCTCGGGATATAGAGACAGATCTCGTTAATCTTCTCGAGAGCTTCGGGGACAATGGGAACACCCCTTCCTCTCATCCCTGGTTCACAGTATGGAGAATGCATTTTTGGATGGACAAAACGTTACAATAGTCTTATTTTCGGACATGAATTTTACCGACACTCGTGTAACGTTTATAAGAAATCAGAATTTTTAATAGACAATGATGAAATAACATTGATTTATAATGTAATATTTTAATATTTAATAACAACAGATTCATCCAACCTGTTTTGAAAAATAACATACTTCATGTGTCTTGGGACAGATTATCCTGTAAGGGTCCGTTGCTGTAGTCTAAGCTGACCCTTACAATCCAATATTTGTGTGAAGAAAATAACTTATTGTTCCTTAGAATTGACTTCTTGATTATAGTCTCCTATTATTCGACGTTTTCAATTATCAAGTAAGCTAAGCAAAGCGAAGGGTGAAGGATACTGCTCAAAGATTCTCATTATATATTTCCCTAATGCACGTGTACTCAAGATTATAAACAGCCTTTCAGGTAGCATTGCAAGTACCCACAATATCCATGCTTCGATTTCGCTGTTTCAAGTTTTGTTTTTTGAAATCATTTTCCCCATCATGATATGCTTTGCTTATACATTTGTGCTGATTTTAACATTTTAACCGTTAATTAGAAATCATGTGTCCATCTTGAGTATTGTTCGTGTTATTGTTCAATTGTTGTATTCTAATAATATTCATGTTTCTTGTATTTAATCATCTTCTATCAATGATTTGTAAACAAAAATAATTTTTAGATAAATTGATACACTTAAACTCACCTAAGATTACCTTTCTTTGTGAATTATTTGCGTAAGTTAAGCTAGTTAATTATGGGTTAGACTTGTAATAAGTAACCAAATTTTTATAGCCAAAATGGCTCTAGAAATAGTTTCGTTTCTGTGAACCCTAGTACTATAAAAAAAAAAGATAAAGATATGATAGAAATTTGAAGACTATCAATTATTGATTTTCTCCGGTTCATTCCGTCATTATTTACTTTCATCATTCGAAAAACAGAAACTTCGTAAACAAACTTGTTATAGTAAGTTACAGTGGTAGTATTTAAGTGAATGATTAAATGTCAATCGGATGATACAGACAGTGGGTGTTATGACAAAAACCTTGTTTAAGATGTTATATTGAATGAGAGACAGGATGAGGTCTTTATCACTCGACCTCTTTGATGTGCTCCACCCTCTTCCTCAACCCCCGTGGGGGTCAAGCATTGCATCCCTCGCTCCCCTCCACGTACAGCGAATATCTAAGCGCACTACCGCGGATCACCTTCAGCGTCGTGTGGCGACGATGACTGCAACTACCCTTTGAACATACATCACGTGGCACTCAAACACGCTCGATTCGTGCAAGCGCGATGTGAGAGCTATGCATCCGGTGCTGCACATGCGGATCATCACATACTGAAGCATATCCCATTCTGGCCCGGGTTTTTCTCCGTTTTACCTTCTGGTAGAGGCGGATTTATCATACAGGTTCTCTAGGCTTTGTCTAGGGGCGTGTTTATTGTAACAATAAATCGTGAATTTAGTGTTATTTCAATTCTTATGATTTTTAAACACTATACTCAGAATAATCTATAGTTCGATAATAACTTGTACATGTAATTTTTTGCTTAAAATTACAAACATATTGACATTCTATTGGTATTATAACTCGAAGTCAACTTTTTATCTTATCTAAGAATTTTTGCTGAATTTTTTGAATCCGCCTCTGCCTTAGGGCCCTTGATCGGAATTGATGGGATGGTCCCTTGCTTGCTTCCGGAGAGTAAATTAGTTGTTTTTTTTCCTCCACGTGGTCATACGTAGTTTGTACTGTTTTTTTGTGACAATAAATTTATTATCACTATGTGATCACAGGTGATGTGTTAAGGAGTGAGTTACGTTCATCACTAGGACGTTTAGCACACAATTTAATAAGTTTTTGACATCTATAAAGATTTGGATTATATTACCAAACGTTTTGGTGACATACTAGCTTTAAACGGAACACTTGTGAATATACTACGATACTCAATACTAAAAATGTAATTTTTATTCCCTCTATCTTTATTAGTTTGTTTCTATTTGTTAATAAAGCGAAATTTTTCTACGCTGAGCACATTTTTATCCTCTACATATTCCGTATTCATACTGTTTTACCATCTACTAGATCTTACGACTAAATCGAATTCCATTTTTGATACTTCTGGGAGAAATAAAACTTCATGCAACTAATACGCGAGGCAAAAAGTGAAGTGCGATTACATGAAATGCTTACATGAGAATTAAACCAATGATTACATTTATAATTAATGTACATTTCATGTTGAATTTTGCTGTTCTTAATATAAAGACTTTGGTTGATCTTTTCTTTTTTAACATGCTACACATAGTTGTCATGATCTTATTTATTGTAAAAATATTACCTAACCCAACCCAACTATCTAACTCAATCCACAAACTCTACATATCTCATTCCCAATTCCCTTACCCAAGTCACTGTTAGGAGGAAAAGATGGTCGAACGGCCCGAACCTCGCCATAAGACATTAATTAAAAGTAAAATCTAAAGGGAAGAATTCGAAAAAATATATTTTAAGAATGAAATCCTTTGTGTACTAGAGGAATATGTGATATGATCTCTTAAAGTAGTATATCCGCGTTGACTGAAGTCATGTTGCCAAGTACACTCCAAACTTGGATGTATTCACCAAAGAAGTCCTTATTAATTAATAATTCTCTGTACTGATTTTTACTGTTAAACTAGAATAATTATTTTGTAATTTTAAAACTTGATACAAAAAATTTGATTGCGGTTTTACTCTTTCTTTGACAAAGGTCGCATTGTCTTCAGTCACGTGATGTGGGTGTCATTTCCGTTAGAACAGTATTTTCCGTAGTTTTTGGTGAATTATTCTTGTAAATACCCCTTAAGGTATGGAAATCTCCATCTCACTTCCTATTTACATTTGTTATTTTCTGGTACGTTTTTTCACCATGTGAAGCTGACACTTTTGTCAGGATATCAAAAAATCATGAGCCCGTGAAAGCTTATCCATATAAGCCCGTAGTAATTTAAAGTCAAATAATTTAAAATTTTGTCTCATAAGGGCATAAAAATTCGTCGCCATTATTCAAATATCAAAAATGTTCAAATATCATTTGAAAAATTTTTTTTTTGGGGGGGGTTCCATTTTAAGGTTAGTTACTTTGATGGACCTTAAGAGGACACAAAGAAAAAAAACTCCCTGAAATGCATTTATTCTACCTCCCAGCGAATACGATAATTACATTCGCGTTCAAATGTATTTTCGTCCTTGATTTATCGACGCAACGCAATCTGTCACACAGAATTACTAAACGAGTTATAATGCTTCACTAGACCTCGAAATCTGTTTATCCGATGTGGCGTGTTTTTTCATTCCTTCTTTTTTTCGATATCATGAGAGCTATTTTGTTTCAATTCAAGCAAAGTACACGACTACTGCGCCTTAATAATGCAAAACACGCTGATAATTTATTTTATAAAGATTTAATTTAACAAATATAATACACACATAACAATAATTATTCAAAATTATTTCAATATACTCGTGTTGTTTTTCTTAGTATTGTATTCGAAAAATCCTCATTTATAAATATCTTATGGCAACTTACCAAATAGTGTTGGAGTGGAAAAAGTATTTCAAAATCTTCGTTCTTCAACGCAAGAACGTGTTTTATCTTTGTTCGAAGTCTTTTTAAAAATTATTACTCATTTAATTTCATTTGATTTGTTCATGAAAATACGAACATATTTTTGTAAAAGATGGGAGATAGATACAAGACTAGATTACACCGACCTCCCTGTGGCGAGGACGGGTTCATCGACTTTATGATGACGCGGCATAGTGATACATTCTATGAACTACAATGATAAACTACTTCTTTTGTAATCGCATTGATAGAAATACGAAAAAAATTGGTATTAAATTCCGAATTTGATTGACTGTTATTAATATATTTTTTCAATTTAAAATTTTTATTTTGTTTTGAGTGTTTTAAACATGTTACAATGTAGTCTTTTTGAATTGTAAGTAAAGTTACCAGAAGAGAAACTTCCCTTCAGAAAGGTGAGAAATATTTGAAGAATACCACGATTTTTTTTGCATGATTTTTATCTCAATTTGTATAAAAATATTTGAATCTCAGAACGCGGTTTCTTTGCGAACGACACATCGTATTTTATGCGGTTTTCACAGATATTAGAGCTGTATCAGTACATATATTCACATAGCAAAAGAATGAAAAATGTTTAGAATTGAAATGCATCATATTAGTATGTAGCGTAAACATTATTATTCTACACTAAAACTTGATTATATAAATAATTGTGATATCAATTATACTAAAAAAATCCAACAAATGTCTAATCTTATCTTACTGTATACATTAATACGCAATTGTCTCAGACAATTTGCATGCTTTTTTAGGCGTGAATGGAGCACATCACCGAAAAGAAGTATTATACTTAAGACCATTAAAAGATGGGTCGAAGATTTTCTATTGTTTCATCTTTTACCTTTCTCCTTTTCGAGAACAATATTAAAATATGCGTATTTGAACGCCCACCTTACCTTACGGTAAGACTGAATTTCTTCGGCTCTATCTACGATCTCCGAAGTTGATAGTGTGAGCGTGAAGCATCAAGATCAAAATAAAAACGTAATTGGTTAAGCAATATCATTCACTCTAACGTATAAATATGATATGAAATTAATGCTGCATCGTGTATTATCATATACTATTCATAACTGTTCTGATATTCAGTTTAACGTGTTAATGCTTAATACGAAACAATGACACTTGCCTGCAACTGGCATGTACGGTGGAAAGAAGTGTCTACCATATTATTCAGGACAATAAAATTGTATACTAGTTACTGTTTACTACATACAGAATACTAGTTATTGTTTGAGTTAGTATGGTATAAAACAGAATTTGACGTTTGTGTGTGTCTGTCTGCCGTGTAGCGCGGATGCATTGGCGAAGAGCTTCGAAATGCATTGTACAATGCGTTCTCCCGAGTGAGTCAAAGTGCACCACTCATCCATTCGTGTTCGATTTTCTTCTAACATACATCAATAGTGATTTAGAAAGGTTGGTTGTACAAAAAGTCACGCGAGCAAAGTTGTGGGTATTTAGCTAATAATACCTACAGATAGTAACAGTACAGAAATATCTGCATCGAAAAGAATCAAAATCCATTAATTCCACGCACATAATGATGTCAAGAAAAATGAATTCAAAAAATCATATTTCTATAGCAGCATTCGATCTTTTGAATGCAGTCAGGACTGTGCTACGAGACAATGTACGCATGCAAAGTCTCGACTTCTCTGCAAGTTTTTGATAGATCAAGTGAATTGTGTGTCAACAAACGACATCGAAGCAGTCAAATATATTCGTTTGTGACTGACCCTCCACTAGGGTTAGGCGGTTATTAACAATCGCATAGTGTGCGATTACACTATGCGACAAAAAAACGTTTTATTTTGATTTCTAAAATAGTCAAACTTTGTTAATTTTGGGTCGAGAAAATCGAATTTGATGGTAGTTTTTTAAATTAGCTCTAGTATCCGAGATACACGACTTTTTCTTCCGAATGTCTTCATACTTTTTAATAAAATGCTGCTGAAACTTCACATTTTACTGCACTAGTACAATGTAAATAACGCAATTTTAAACTATCAGTACCACAGACAATACGTAATAAAACAAACTTAATTTACAGAGATTAAAAAAGTAACTTGAAATGCAGATATATTGGTCCTCTGATGAGAGGTCCTTGTCTTAGTTTGTCGCCTGTGATCCTGTTCTGTGATATCTTTTGTTAGAGTTCAACAGTAGTGTGCTAGCAATATTAAAATGTAATAAAATAGTGGTTACAAATATTATCATATTGAAATATTTATTTGGAACTTGAGGAAATATTTTATTCTATAAATTATACATCGTGGTCTCAACCAAACGTGGAATTTTTAGGTCCAGAACATATTATTATTTTACAGGTATTCATAACTGTGATACATTAATTATTACTTAATTATTATTACGGTTATTTAGAAAGAAATGTCATGTTCTACTTCATTTTATATTCATATATTTAATCCTTGAAAATGGGAAATAAAATTATTTTAACATGATAAACACAGTATACTAATCAATCTAAATAATCGAAAATATTAATCAATTTGCAAAATAAGCGGTCAGAACATAATCGATACTTTTTTTCGATTAATCGCGAGAAAAGTTGTTATATTAATCGGGATTAAATCGCCCGTCTCTACTCTTCACTGAGAAAAGATACCTTCTAAATGTGTAATGCATCAACTCGAGCGTCATTCTTTTAATAGCTTTATTCATACCTCTTTCCTCCCTTCCCGTCTTTTCACAGTGCCTGTGGCGTGGGCGTCAATTGAGTGCAAGCGCACTAAGAACGAACTTCTTTCGGACGCGCGCCGTGTTCGTTCTGCATGCAGATTGCCAGAGCTCGCTTGATGACGTGCGTGTAACGCAGGCTTTGACCTTCCGCTCACGTTCCGTACCAGCTCGACCCTCAAAAGGAATGAAAAATTATGTCTCTTTTCGAATGAAAGTTGCTAATTCGGTACATGCCAAGCATTAAAGAGAATTTTTAAACGAGCCGGGAAACCATAACACGCTTTATTGTTTGAGAAAAAGGAAAGACACCCAAATTTGTCTGAAATATTTATGACCCCGCAACATTGGTATTTACCAAAACACTAAAAAATATGTATTCAAAAAATTTTTATCGCAACATTTAAATTTTCGAGAATAGCATTGTACAATTTTCGTTTTGCTTCGTTGTATTCACCTATGCTTCATGCACTTAAATGTCACATGTTTTGACCGCTATTCAAAATTTTACCCTCATTTACGTAAAGTTATATACTATTTTTAAAAGTTAATACTCATTGCTTCGTAAATGAAAATAATGAGTATTATGGTATTAACTTCACTCCAAGTTATTAACAATATTTTCAAAAAATTATTTTTAATTATTTTTTAATTACTTTTAAATATAGTCTAGAATCAAGAAGAAGAAAAAAGGATATTCGCTGACTGAAGTACTCTATATTTTGAATTAATTTAACGCACTTGGTTAGTATTAAAAAGTGGTAAAATATAATTTTGCACGGAGTTGGGAAGTAGCTCCTCACCTTCGTCGGAAATATCCGTTTTGGTTATCCCTGATTCTGAAAAAGTGTTTTTTTATATATATCGTCCGTCCGCCCGTCTGTCCACCTGTGCGCAGTGATTCTGAGCAAACCGATTAACTAATGTAATTCGCATTTTGTATCTTACAGTAAAATTTACTTGTTGTCGATGCACGTGCTCTGATTCTTTTTTTACTTAAAAACAAAGGGTTCTCTTTTGAATATTTCTCAAAAACGGCTCCAACGGATTTTCTTATATTGTCTGTACGTATAGTACAATTATAATATATGCTAATGTACCTATAGTACAATTAGTATGCATTCCATCCGCATTAGCGGTATTTGGCTTGAAAGTTTCGTAAAGACGCAGTAAAATAATTTCTGTCTGCCACACTTACACATTAGTTTATTGTTTCAAGAAGCTTGAATACTATTTAGCAGTGTAAATGGACCAAGCAGACGTAGAATACACTTTTCATAAGCTGAAATGAAATATAAGATAATGATAAAATACATAGCAGGACAGCAAAACAACTGCAGATATGAAAATACATCAATTTCTGTCTACAACCAAATTACATTTACGTTATACTTTTACGGTATTTATAAGACTGATATGTCGCTATTTGTTTTGAAATAATTTTCTGAATATTGATTTTACTTCCAAATTACAAATAAAAGACAGTAATGTGTTCATCTAGCAACTTTGAGCACTGGAAGACGACCAAAATATAGAGGACCACGCCAGAAATGACCCTTTCTATAATATAAAATATTTTTCTACCTCTATGCTGTAGATGGAGAAACGTATATGCGAAAGTATGTGCAATATAATTAGAATATATTAGAACATTAAAAATGACGTTTATTCAGAGAACATTGTCTCCAATCTGACAGAAATATCTTCGTTAAATCATTGACGTTTACGAGGAACTGTACGGAAGCTGAAAACAATACGTCTGTTGTTTTAGAGTTCTTGGAAAATTCGACGAAAGTGAGAGATCCATTAAAGCCAAAAATACCTCTTCGTCGGAATGGTGTTGTGCTCGCAAGAAAACAAGCGCTGTCGACGACTCGAGTTACACTTCTGAACAAGAGAACGGGTAAATGCGAGCTCTGCCGCTATCTACGATACTTCATCTTCGTTAACAGGGCCGCCGAAAGAATTTACGGGACCTCGGTCAGATTTTGAATCCTCACCTCATCTCTTCCTTCTCTCAGGTTTTCTCCTCTTCCCCAAATCACTAGGCCTAAATGAAAAAAGAAAAGAAAGCTTACAAAAATATTTTAATACTTTTTGCTAACCTAACATTTTCTTCACGTATCCTATATAGATGCTCGTGAAGTACACAATACTTTACTTTATGATTAAATAAACATGAGAATATTTCCAATTTCTTTATATGTTAAACAAATCTCTTTATTTATTGTAATTTAACAACGGCTGACAATTATTTATTGATGTTTAACTTTTAACAATAATTTACCCTTTTAACAATAATTTTGTATAGCTTTATTATTCATTTCATTATTCCAGACTATCTTTTTCTGAACAAATAGGTGAGTTTAAGCAGGATAATTCCCTGCTACTTGGTATTTGTTAGCATGAGAGTCCGTTTGACAATGCACGGGATGACTAAACGACCATGACGCATTCTTTCCATTCTTTCTTCCATCCCTCTCCCCGGTGTTAGTATCTTACAAAAACACAATATATTCATAAAATTATGAACTATAACTTTTAAACAAAGATTTTGTACATACAAATACAAATAAAAATCATATTTCACAAAAACCAAGTGTCAATGCGAAAAACCGATTTTCTTCACATATTTTTTATAACTCCAGGACAAATAATCATTCTAACAAAAATGAAGATAACCTATTTAATGATGAATATAAAAATATTTGTGCTCAATACGATCATTATTACCAGTTAAATAAGTTGTTCTTAAATGTTCACATTTTGCATTTTTTGGGGGTGGGGGTGGGGGGTTAGTTCTGGGGAGATTTTTGAAAATTTTTGTCAAAACGATCTTTAGGAAGTGGTCTATCAGTGGATAAATATTCAGCTTTAGCGTAATATTTCTTATAAAAATCTTTTATTGACTGGGCTGATGCACAGATACGCCGAAATCCATAAACATGTAGGTACAGAGTGAATACTCAAAAGAAACTGAGGAACTTTTCTAGTGGAGTCATATAATTATACAATATCAACTAGCTTCATTTTTTTATATTCGGGGGTTCGGAAGCAAATTTATCTTTAGACGAGTTTCTCGAACGCGGTAATTCGTAAACTTATAAAAAAGGAAATTATAAGAAAACCACTTAAGAACAAGTTAACCATTTCTTGTGAAATTGTATTAAAAACATATAAATTTTGAACATTTATTACACGTCATACATGTAATGGAAAATAGAAGCAACTTGATTACACGTATCTTACTGACATCCCTGGTGGAAAAGAAAAATCTAGACGATTTCTAAGTTCCTTCTGTAACTGCACTAAAATGTAGTTATATAATATTCTATCAATTAATAATAATTTATTGAATCATCCGGAAAGATTTGTGAATCAGTTAACATTATACGTTCTATGATGGAATTTTCGGGGTACTTTTTTCCTTCCCATGTTTTCCGGCAGTATTAAAATAGTCTTTTTTTTAATACTTCACTAGCAAAGGCTTTTGTGCAGATAATTCTGCTGAAAAAACCTGCACATGGATGATGAGGTTCGAAGGACCAAAATGATAAGATAAATTATAGAATGATGAAGGTAGATGAAGTGTGAAATTAACACTGGTTGCCAACAAACGATTTAATATGACATGCAATATTAAAGTGAAAAAAAAAATGATGATACAAGTCTGAAATTCCAGTGATATACTGTGATGACATGAGATTATCGTTCCTTAAAATTCAGCTTGGATGGAGTGTGGACGATGTAGAGTTGAAAGGTTTTGAGTTGATGCCCAGTTGCGAATGAATTGAAGACCACTCATCACGTGGCGATTCAACGACGTGTCGCTTCCTTCACGAGATAATCTTCAAGTTGAGAATAATTCCTCCAGCTTTCTCCTGGTACAAAACTGAAGGAGAAGAGGTCGGCTTGCTTGCCGAATGATGAGAGTACTTATCAGAAGTGACGTTGATTCCCCAGTCGAGGTTGTAAGAGAGAATGAATGCTCACGTGGTTCTGACCTGCCACTTTGTAGGCTCCGGGCTGCCTGTGGTACGAACGTGCGATTGATAGCGTGACGTCACAGATTAACCATGTATCGATTGTTTATCCGGATCGATGTCGTGGATATTACGTAATATTACGGAGGTTCTTGTACACTGTTCCGGCGAGGAGTGCAGCCTCGTGGTTTCCAGTAAATAATAAATGAGTGTAATTCAAAAAAAACAAGAAATGGAAGTCTTTCTTAGATCAAAAAAAAACGTTCTAATAAAATAACTAGTCAGACGTAAAAAGTTGAACTCTCTAGTAAAATAATTAATTATAAAAACGAATTTTGTGTCAAAGAATAATTTCTCTAAGAAAGAAATCCAAAACCATTCGTTTTAAAGATTTATTTATTTATTTAAATTATGTCAAATAAATCCCAGTTAATGGGTTTCTTTCTTAACAGAAAAATCTTCTCAGAGCGTTCTTTAAAAAAAAACGTAATATTAATTTGAATTCTTAGCAGGACATAAAAAGAGAAGAAAATTCCGGAATTGTTGTATTTTGCACGAATTTTGATGAGATTCTGAAATTTCTTTCTTGGTTTGGACAGCTCATTTCACTATCGTTGTATTGAGATTCGAGACTTACAAAGTGTATCCAATGCACTTGGTTGGGTATTTGTAATTGAAAATTTGCCGGTGAAGGAATGGAACGTAATATTGGGTAGTCGGTTGACCTTTCAGATCGATCAATCACTCATGCCGATGCGGTCGGTTGGTGGGATCGGCGGTCGCGGCTGCGAGGGACGATGCTGGGGAGAGAACCACGGGATCGAAACTCACCACCAATGTGGCTTGGAGAAAATACTGTTTAGCGGTAGCACATTGGTTTCAATTAAATGAAGGGGGCAAGAGATGGATGATTTAAAGAGGTAGAAAGGAACGAAAAAAACAAAGTGGAATTTGAAGAACGTGATGTGTATGTGAAGGGAATTCGTGCTTGAAATATCTAAAGGAAGTCACGCAAGAAATGTAATATATAATAAGAAGTATAATATATAATATAGTATAATGTTTGCGGGAGCGACACCGGTTCGGGACCCAAAAGCTTCATAACATTGCAGACTTTGACAACACTAAAACATCTTTAACTTGTCTACTTTCATGAAGTTGTCAATAACCTACCATTAGCATGAATGTTTCTTAATGAAATAACACAGTCCTGTTTTAGTATATTCTGTATACATATGATTTTGTTTTAACATTACCAAATTTGAATAACATTAATTAAATATTTGTGTAATCTTACGGAAAAGTTTTTGAAAGAGTGAATATTTCCAAATAATTGAGCACAGGTCGGAATAACATCAGTGATTTGTTTGTCCAAATTGTCACATATTGAATGAAGTAAAAATTACGAGTTTTGTTAAGGTTAAACATGTCCACGAAGGTTAGTGAAAATTATATATATAATTAACTTCATATTCAAGGTTGAAAAACTGCATTACTTTCATTGCAGTTGGAAATCCAAATGGTGCAAATGGTGTGCTGAGCATTATACATTTGAGTTAGTTATTTCATTCCAATACAATGTCGCAACAAGAAGAAAAAATTAAAAGAATAATATCCACTGCTACCACCTTGGTCGCAGGTAGAAGTCATATTTGTCTAATTTTATAAACAATCATAAATTTTTAGTACAGTATCTGCAATTTTACATTGTAAATAAGAAGATACTTTTTGCGTATTGTACTTCAAGAGTTTTCTTCAATATTTTAATAAAATACCAGATATATTTCTGCGCCCTAAGGCAAAATCATAGCATGCTCCCCCGTAAAATGGAATAAAAATAATTATCTACTTATTAAAACACCAACAAATTTTTTTTACATCCTCGAAACATATTATGGTAAAAAATGTTTATCGGAATGAATTAGTTTAATAAAACACTTCTTCGCTTTCAGACAGTTTGTTTATTTCAACACAGTTTAAAAGCACTATGTATTGACCATGTAGATGGTCCACAATATATTTTATGCAGCTGAAGAAGACCGTGTACGAAACGCAGTGGTTTTAAAGTGTGTTGAAGGAAACAAATAGTCTGAAAATATACATATACAGAATAGCAACAATTTTATAATAAAGAGAATACGAAAAAGTTATTTAAAGGAAATATGAATCGATTTACGGGTGTTATCTTTAGGAATGTATTTCGAGAGTTGTGCCGTAACCGAAGACCTCCGTCCTCATCTCTTTGAGGAAGAGCCTTTCGCAGTTGGCGGTCATTGGCCGAACGGAAGTACGGGGCTGCGGGCAGAACGCCGTCTGCGGAGACCGCGCGACGGTCTATTTTAATCTTACCCTACAGTAGCAGTAGCTACCGGAAGGGTTGGCCGGAAACGGAGAAATTTATTAGAGCGTTGCCGCACGCTTTGTGGCTCTCGGACAGGGAGACGGAGACAGAGTGTAGGGGAAAGGGTATAAGGTTGGAAAATGATGGAGGGAAGAAGGGGGTGCCAAAGTTCGTGCGTCTTCAGGTACAAAGGGTGGGTGCTGTTATTCTATCTTTTCGGTTCGTATAAAACAATCATTGCCGCAATGGTTAACATACCACTGTCAGAAATATAGTGAATAACTATGTATGACCAGGTTGAGGACAACAAACTATCTAGCTATTTTGTTGTTGCATCCATGCAAGGTGTAAAAGAATACTGGGGGCAGTATTTTTTCCTTGACGTAGTAAAATATGCGTGAAAATATATATAAAACGTGAGTGTCATGATAACAACCCACGTACATAGGAAAGATACCTAAAATTTGCATTGAATGGTTTCTCGAGTCGCTAAACCCAAATCCGACATTAAATTTAAAAATCCAATATTGCAGGTACTAAACGGACTATTAAAAAAACATAAAGGGATAAGACGTGGATAAAAGGGTTTTTGAGGTCGTTGAAATCGAATAATTTATCACAATTTAAGAATCATAATGAATTTATGCAAAATTAGTACAATAAAACTGTTAGCATAGCGTATGGCAAAAAGTCGCTCTTTCCAGTTCTTCACACGTATGAGTCTTGAATATGGTTCGAGAGCTCAAATAATATTGTAAATTAAAAGAATGTATTTTATTTCACCATATCTATACAAAAGAAAAATCTTACATTCACCTACCATTTCATAGTTTCATATTTCCGCAATTTGTTTTTCGCACAACTCTTCAAATCTTTGCACCAACAAATTGAAGGACTTCATTCGCTATCATGAAAACACTTTATTTGTCAGTGACATTTAACAGAACTCTTATTGTAAAACAACACTGTTATTTAATCATAAGGTTATTAATGCAGAAATGAATAATGAGAACCGAACTTTAAGAATAACGCGCGTCTGGTCACTCGTTTCACAAGGATTTTTAAATCCAATTTTTGATTGGAAGTTGCTTTCTTTCGTGCTTTTTTCTTGCGGTTATTAACTATAGGGTTTCTTTTAGAACGTCACCTCTGTGATGGAGAGGATTTTCTTACGGGCTTACGATAACAAAACACGCCAATTTATACAACTAATCTATGTAAATATTGCAAGTATAAGAAGGAATTAAGTGAAGAAATTTGAAATATAGAGATTAGGTACATACTTCCCATAGATACCTGAATGTACTTCAAAATGTTAATAAATAATAAATAATTATCTTTCACCGATTAGAAACGAAGGAATAAAACAAGAGAAAAATACATAGCAAAGAGGCACAACAGTCTGTATTGTGGGGCTAAGGTACACATTCGGACATTTACCCATTGGTGTGTGGATTTTTACTCCATTTTGCTTTGACCGAATAAACCAGTCATTCGCAATCACTTCATTATGTAAAAATAGAACTTAGAATATCATTGTCAAGCTGAATCAAGGAACTCAAGAACAGTGAAATTTTATTTATTTTGAAAAGAGAGGGTGCGGATCTAGACGCTCTTAAAACTTGATTATAACATCAAATCAGTAGAAAATTTGTTTGAATATTCCGATTAAGAAAAGTAATACCTTTAAGATTTAAGTGTAAAATCTCGGCAACAGCTGCTGGAGACAATCTATTTTGTTACTTTACTGAAAAAAATGTTTTGTTATTGACGATTTTTCAAAATTATTTTGGATGCTGTCTATAAGACTTGTAGAAATTAAATGAACTTCTGTCAAGTAAATATAATGTTAAGTATACATGTGAGAACATCTTCCATCATAATTAGAAAAATATACACTTTTTCATAACAGCTCTATTTACAACGTCCAAATTTTCATTCACCTTTTCAACGCCACACGCCAACGCATTACCTACTGTAACATCAGGACCAGTGCAGTCTATCGATTTTTGAAATATTAACATTTTCAAGCATTTTGCTAGCCGGAAATTTCTAAGGAGATTAAGGGTCGGGCCAGTCGCCGCCAAATAAGAAAAAATACCCGCCACTAAGCCTTCCCGTTCATTGTGTAGAGGCTGAACAGTTTCCATCTACTTCTGAAAATTGAGTAGGAATGCCCTCAGAAGAATGTTGCAGAAGCGCGTGGAGAGTGTGAATGGAATATTTCGAGCGGATGCAAAAATAATGGTCAGCCCGCGAAGGACGCTGGCATATCGGTGAAGACGCAGTGTTCTCAGAAGCTGAGGGGTGACCAAGATGATGTAGAGTGCTCAGTGCGTTAGCGAGGGCGTGATCACGTGACCTCCGCTTCTGTATATATTGGGAGGATTGAAGATCCTCAAAGACTTTCAGACTTGAGACTCTGCGGAGTGTATGGAAGTACCCAGGTTATTTGAGATGTGACTTGGTTAGTGTTGGTCGTCAGACCACTGAGAATTGCTGCGGTAATTCTATTACATTGCTATTAGGCGCGAATGACGTAACTTGGAACAGTTAGTTATTTCGGGATAGCAACTTGTAAATTTTTGAGATTCGGATAATCTGGGTAGATTTCCGAGTTAATTGATAACACCAGTATTTATATCTGTGTGTAATTGTTGCTTTCAGATAGCAATAACTCTGTAATAACAAATTCAAACTTGTATTTATGATTTGAGAGTTCGTTCAAATTTGTAAATACGCAGATTTCAATTTAACTTGTATTAAAGTAATACTTTATTGTTATTACTCGTGTGTTTTAGTGCTTGGGGAAACCCAGCTGGTGGCAGCGAACTCTACCATAAAGGTTGTGGTTTATGGAGAATCCCGTTTCTACCCAAAAAATACCCACATCGCATTTGGGCTTGCGGTGTGCCGTAACACCTACCAATTCGATATGACGTGTGTAACTACGTATGGATGATACAATGATATGAGCTTCGGAAATACATACATTAATGCGTCCTGTATTTAATTTCGAAGTACTATTGCATATATTTTCACTTTGATTTTACGACTTTTGGTCACCCTTCTTAGCGCTTTGAACTACATTGCGTCATCTCGACCTCAAGTTTCGGGCGATACAACGTCGGGGCGTTGTCGTTTATTCAACGTTGATCTTCGACATCGTAACTACGTCGCGACGATCTTCAAGTCAACTCATCATCGGCGGTTTCTGCTTGGGAAGATTACTCAAGTAAATTTTTATTTACAAATAAAAATAATGGACTCTGTTTCCCAAATATTGAATAGGGTATTTAAAGATCGATCATTAGAAATTCCTAACAATATTTCTTATATTATTTGCACATCGGAAGGACTGCAAGACATTCGGCACTTTAATCTCTCTACAAAGTATTATATAGCTTTAGAATCTGTTAAATGGCACTAGTGTTCTTAATATTCTGAAGCAGAGATACTTTTAAGAAAATGGATTATTTGATAAAATGTGTGGATGTAGTCGAACATTTTGGGGACAGTACAAGAAGACATATTGATGGCACCACTACGCTGAATATGGCGATATTAATTTGGAGAACACGATAGTTCTATAGTACTGTAACGAAAGAGACCACATTACAGCCTTAAAAGCACTTCAGTGTCTATATTGTCACAACACATTCTCAGGAAACCTTAGGGAATCGCGCACAAAAGACTTACACCTAGTAAAATAACGAGATATGTGATTCACAAGCGTGAATATTTGCAGCTTAGTTTTCATGTTTTCATATTTGAACAATTTTTTCTTGCGCAAAAATTGAAATATATTTCATGTATTTTATGTTTATATTCATAAATATATAAATAAATATATTTATATTTATTTATCACTTCAAATTACATAGCACTATATTATTTTCAATTCGTTGAAATAACATATTGTTTGAATTTTTCATGGGAGCAAGTGTTAAATGCGACCGAAAGTGGAGAATTCTAAGAATAGTAGGATGAATTCTTTTGGGATTTAATACCGCAAATATACCGTGAAGTGACTGAGATTTTGATTTTGCCAAAGTATCTCAAGAAGAGGTCATTGTGTAGCACATTATAATTATTCCGATGTTTTGATAATAACTGAAGTACAAGAAGTTTTGTAACCCTCCAATTTCATGTCGTAACTACATGACGTTTTCTGCTGAAAGACGGACGCATAGTGGTAGTCTGTGGGTATTGAAACTGACATTGAATGTTGATGCTGCACTTTCCCCGTTCGAAACTCATTAAAACGAATGAACTGAAATTTAATTTTAACTTTTTTGAAATTTCTCAAATTATTCCCTTCATTCCTCCTTTTCCAAGTCATATTAAAACTCGCGAATCCTGCAAACCCAATTTGTGCAGTAATACGAAGCCTTTCATCCCCAATTACGAAGCAGTGCCCCCTGGAATCCCCCTGCCCATAAGCGCTCTCTCACAGATTACGTGGGGAGCCATACGAGCGAATTGGATCAATGTTTCCGCCTTCATCGGTCTTCACGGCCCTCATGATCACTCCACTGCTCGCTCATAAAACTATGTTTCCATAAGAGTTGCCTGCCAGGTTTTGAAATATGTAGGTTTAAAATATTCACTCCGTACTCTAGGTTTACAGGTTGTACCTCAGACACGCACTCTAATATGACTGAATTAACTTGGCAGATGAACATGCATATGCAGGATACGTCATGACTTTTGACGGATCACAATGCGAAGTACAATTTCAATTTTCTCCCCACATCCTGCGATAATGAGATGTTTAACAATAGCAGTAAGTAATTAAATAACGCACTTCTGATGTCAATGCAACAGTCAAACTGAAATTATGTTTTATAACACACGATGGTGTAAATATTTGCGAACAAAAGAATTCATATAAACCGAGAATGTAATTCACTTTTTAGGTATTTAATGCACTCAAACTTAAATGAAAATTAGTTCACTGTTTGGCCATTGACTCAAAGGAGTGCTCAATCAAAACTTTTTTCTATCAGTCACGTTATACCATTCAAAAAGAAGAAATTACCCTGACATTGACCTATATAAAAGCGTTATATTTTTATTAGCGAATTGTTGTCGTTTCCTGGGAGATACCCATACTTGGAGCCTGATTGGGGCGAAGACCCACAGAGATCTAGAAGTGAAATTACCAGCAAATGGCACGAAACCTTGAATGGACACCGATAAAAAAAATTAACAATAAAATGTCAGTATGAACTTGTTTGTCCAGGACAAACCCCGTCTTAGTAGATAGACTACCAACTGACATTGGCCTGAAGAAGACCACAGCATGACGGCTGAAATGTTGGTAGTTTTATCTACTAAGACGGGGTTTGTCCCGGACAAAGAAGTTCATACTGATTCCGGCCGCGGAAACCTACGTTTAATAAAATGTCAAATTTAATAATATTAAGAGCTAATAAATATTGGCAATTTTTTCTAGTTTTAATAAATATTTATTTTTAATTTTGATTTATGGATTCCGAAAAATTATGTTGGTGGATGATTTTTAGGTTTGAAAGAAAAAAAAGTAAATATTTAAAAAAGTTGCGTCTTGTCTCGAGTACTTAGCCATGCTAGTACATCTTTTGCAATTGACATGTCTAGGTATTGAATTCAGTTCGTCCCTGAACAAGAGAACACAACTTTTTAAGGACATTTTTCAATTCTCTAAATAAACCTCCATCGTGTATTCAGGCACGGAATCCCTCTTGTGAGCTGAGAGACAAAATTCTCAGAATCTTCATTATACCAGGAAGTCGCTGAGAGAGTCATTAGAACGCTTGAGATACATGGGTTGGTTTTCGCCTTATCTCATACGAACTCATGGACAGTTTTGGGTACTCGTGGAGAAGAAATCATCACTGGGATCGCATTAATCTGAACGTAATTTTGTCCATTACGGAATTTCCTCATGCGGTTGAAGTACGTGGTAAGTTTAGTTTGTGCGTGTTTTGAGCGGGTTTTTTCCGTATTATTCCTGTGGATCCAGAAAATATAACATTTCTCCTGAAATTATATCATGAAACAGTGGTTGTTTGTCAGTGTTTCCCACCGCGTATCCGGAGACGAATAGATCAAGATCTTTGAAATTCGTCGCACACGACCTTCAGGAGGTCCGAGAAGATACCTAGAGAGTTTTTCAGAATTCAATTTAGATTTTTCACATTTTATTTTAAGGCGATTTTGAGTGACAGTGGGAAGTGCAGAAACCCTATGTAAAGAGCTTAGCCAATTCTGCGGGAAAAACTGTCAGATCACGGGACCCATATTTCTTCAGGGGCTCCTTTCTCAGTTCCTTTCAAGGCCCCTCTTAAAAAACATTTTTGTTCATACTGACAGTATTTATTTCAGTGCTCATACTAATACAAATTTCACGCATTACTTAAGAGTTTATATTGACCTATTTCATGCAAACACATTTCTATAGAAAATAGAAATATTTCGCTTTGGTTTATACATAACTATACTATCTGTTTCACTACTACCTTCTTTTCTACATGATCTTCAGTTTTATAAATATATTTAAAAAAATTAATCTCAACCATATAAAAACTTGATAAGAAAATGTAGACAAATCCTTAAGAAACAAGAAGAAATATTTAGTATCATTTGCACCGAATTTGCATTGGAGGTGGAGAAGAGAGTGTAAGAAAAACCGTATCCACTCACCGGATATAGGCCGGTCTCTATCCCCCATGTGAGATCAATGCTGCTAGTAAGAAATAATTAGTTATATCAGAGTGATAGAGAATGTGAGAAATCCCGTCATAGAAAAGATGAATAAATTCTTGAGTAATATATTAAGAAAGGAGCATTGTAATAAAGTTGTGGTAGACGAGGTGATCACAAAGATGAGACCAAAGGCGAAGGGAAGAAATTGGAAGTACGTTTCTATTTTTCGGAACAATACACCTGAACATTTAGCTCCTACTATTTCATCAGTTTGTGTGAGGCATCCTCATCCGACAAATGTTATTACTTCCGCTTCAAGACTATTACGAATTGACATAATCAAATCACAGCAAGTTAGAAACTTCGGCCGCCTTTCTCGTAGGGAGTCTCCCCAAACACATGCACCTTATCTCTCTCCTTCCCCAAACGCCTTCGTTTCCTCCCGCGCAGCCTCTCCAATAAAGACAAATTGAACGTCCACTTGGGTTTACTTAATGGCGGAACCCTTTTTATTGCTTTTGACCTCCAGCGCGCATCCTAAGTGCAGGAGGCGCGCAGTGGCTGGAGGGAAGAGGATACGCTTGCTTTGGCAGCATATCCTCCGCTCACTGTGCTGCATATATTTGCGGAAGGGAGGACTCATGTATGTAGTTTTATTCACAATTGAGAAGTTTCATTTCCGATACGATAGTGAAGTATTGAGGAAATAATTAATATTTGCAGATTTTCTTTTTCGGATCAATATTGGGAGTGCAACTACGATGTCCTGCTCCGAATAAATTTTTCCTCAATTTGGGTACAATTCATGAATCGAAACGAAATATATATGTTTTTATTTATAAAGAAACGAGTCTATGTTTGGTTCTCGATCTACTAATTCATTTTTATTTCATATTGTTATGCTCCAAACAAAGGTCCGATTGATTCACGTTTAATTTTTGTCTGTGTATTACGTATTTTAAGGTTTATTGGAAAAACTAAAATGACACCTACAACTCTTAAATACTTGATCATAAATTATTCTGTAAGTATCTCTAATATTCGATGTCGCATGTTGCACTCCCAAGAACACTTAAAGGGTACGATTGATGTGAATATGAAGTTAACCATCACAGAATTCTAGTTGTTGAAATCCGGATATTAACACATGAAATGGCATTTGGCCAAATCACAAACATTGTGTAAGACCTATTTTTGCTTCTCTCATATACTTGTTCTTCGTCTGAATTTGAACTCAAAAAGTGAAGGTATCTGGGTGATAAGTTTTTACTCCGTTTAAATAATGAAAATCGATTGATGTAATTGATTGATTATCGGAATTTGAAAGTACATGAGAAAACCATTTATCGATTTGACTTAGCTGGTCATTCATTCATGGTCTAACACTGATTAACAATTAACAAGAAAGAAAATAAATAAAAAATAACCACTGAATTGAGAAGAAAAATGCACGGGACTTCAACTACTTATTGTTTTGTAATTCAATATTTCATCCTTGTTTAAATAATTTTACCTCAAAAGTCGTTGAAACATTTAACACAAAATTTGTATGATTTCTTTTCATAGAATTACATGAAAGAAAGACTCAATGACTTGAAAATTATACTTGACTTGAATTGTATTGTATTTTTCATACAATTTTATTTAATCAGTTCCGTATTTTTGAAATATTGAATCGTTGACGAGCTGATCTTTTATATTAATTTCCACGTTATCGCCCTACACTAGACTCGATTTCCTGCTATCGTTATTGGCACTACGATCATTTATCGGAATCACCGATAATCCGCAAAACCCAGGTTACGTCGTAGCCTATCGAAAAGGAATCTTTTTCTAAACACGTAGGATTTTATCGTTTCCGTGATCGTTCTCGTAAATGCCCCTGAAAAGAAGTACAATGATAATGAAGTCCATGAAAATATGTAAAATGGGGTAATGTGGGTTAAAGTGGGCAGAAGCCGCAGTTTTTATTTTCAATTTTTGTAATTATCAAAAGTGCGCAAAATAAGAAACTTATAACATTATTCAGTAGTCTTTGGAATTAATATAATTTTATAACTATTAAAAATCTTTTTGATAAAGTACACACTTTTCCCCCGAATAACCTAAATTCCTTCACATCTTCTTTGCTAGCAGGGTCAGATGCCGCACCATTATTTTGGACTGTGTAGACGATGCAAGATAAAAACAAGATATTCATGAACCTATTTCTGAGTTACAATCGGTTTTCGAACAAAATCTCATCTTGTAATGCTTAACAATCTACGAAAATATATGCTACAACAATGTTAGGCTAAAGACACACTTGCGTTTTCTCCGCTCCGCTTGCACAAAGACACACATAGCGGAGAGTCAGCGGAGCGGGCGTCAACGGACAGGACTAGAGGAACTTGAGTAGGGGTGGAAGGAACAAAGTCACTTCAGAACGAATACATGCATCCAACTGCCCGCTAACTACACAACGCTTTTATTGTAAAATACATAGTTATATGTTATGAAAATGTTTAAAGTAATATTTATCGTTTATTGCGCAATGAAAACAACTGTGACTATTTTTTGTTTATTTTAAATAATAGAAATAGACCTACTATACACTGATGCCAACGTAGGACCTTTTTACGGAGTTACGATATATATTGTGCTTACTAAAATATGTTGCTACATTCATATTTATTGTTACCATGTGTTACCACCAAACGACGACTCAAACCACGAGTCGTACGTTGTGCATTTTAATAAGAACTTAACATGATTTTTGTTTTAAAACAGTTAATTTTAAGAAGTGATATAACTCAGTGTTGCAATAATTAATATGAACATTGATACAATTAATAATCAGTCCGTAGAATTGAAGGAAATGATATTCAAGGGAAGCACCGTGAATGAAATCACCCGCCGTCTTCCTCGCTTCTCTCAATATACCCATCTGTTAACACTTGTGACCTTCAGCAGGCGACAAGGTCGCGCAGGAAGAAGCGGAGATCTACGCTCCGCACCCGCTAGGTGTGTCTTTGCCTATAAGGTAACACAGGTCGGCGAAAAAATCGCTCCGCTCCGCAAACGCAAGTGTGTCTTTAGCTTTAACCACTGACCGAAAGAGTGTGAAGAATAAATGATGAACATCGAAAAGGAACTATTAATTACGCAGTGAAATCACGTAATTGGTTAATGAAAGATGCGCTAGTTTAGGTAAAACGATCTCTGCGGTACTAGCTGCTGTGCAACGTCTGTCTTCACTTTACCCTTTACCGAATGTCGCTGTATTATTGCTGTAATTTCCTGAAATTTAGTCCAATAACAGTCTAACTCAATAAAGTAATGTTAATACGCTTGACACTGTGTTCATTTAGTACAGATGACTTATTCTTTTACGACTGACTTCTCATAATATGACATTTATGACTTATTCTTGTATCTTCCCTTTCTTATAAATTCAGGTTACATTGTATTCAATGTATGGAAGTAATATATTTGAGATGAACGATAGAACATGTTCCACGGCTTAGTTTCGCTCTTTGTCTCTCTGGGAAATGCGGGGAAGAATTTTATGATTTCCTCTCTCATGTTCCGTAGGATTTCCACTCCATTCTACCGAATGTTCTGGAAGAGTATTAGAAGAATCTTTTGGGATTCGTGTTGGCCATTAAAGACCGTGGAGATAGCAGCAGATCGTAAAACACCTCGCCTCTACAAGAACCCTGTGCGACAAGTATACACCCTGCACGGAAAAAGTGGTTCTCAATGCCTTGTGTACAAAAATCTAATTTTAACCACGTTAACATATTTTGAATCGTACGGAGGAATTCTATTTTGCAGCATTGTAATAATTCCAAAACGTTTAATACGCAATAATCATAAACCTAAAATAAAACCTAAATAGTTTGTCTCGCCAAATTTTCGTTCATTCATAGTCATTTTGCGAATGTTTGTTATTTCGAATGTATCTCAGAGTGAAATAAATTTGAGTTATAAAGATATTAATGGAGATAAATAAATTTGATTATTTATACTTCCAAATACGAAAGTATTTAGTACATTAAGTGATACTAATACATTATGTAGTACTTGCAGATACAGAACATGATAATTGTGCTGTAGCAAATTGGCTTTGTTAATAACTGCAAGATTCGAGACAGGTGAGACAAACAATAATTTTTGACTCCACCAAATTGGTTTAATTTTTGACTCCACCAAATCTCTCACCAATACCATCAATACTCACAAATAAGAATCGGCGCATTATTTTAATACGTTTTATATTACAAAAGAAGAGATCGTTATAAGAAGGATTATTTTGTATCTCTCTTTTGGTATTTTTATTAATAATAAATAATAAATTTATTGTCAAAAAACAGTACAAACTGCGTATGACCACGTGGAGGGAAAAAAAACTAATTTACTCTCCGGAAGCAAGCAAGGGACCATCCCATCAATTCCGATCAAGGGCCCTAAGGCAGAGGCGGATTCAAAAAATTCAGCAAAAATTCCTAGATAAGATAAAAAGTTAGCTGCGAGTTATAATACTAATAGAATGTCAATATGTTTGTAATTTTAAGCAAAAAATTACATGTAAGTTATTATCGAACTATAGATTATTCTGAGTATAGTGCTTAAAAATTGAAATAACACTAAATTCACGATTTATTGTTACAATAGACCCGCCCCTAGACAAAGCCTAGAGAACCTGTATGATAAATCCGCCTCTACCCGAAGGAAAACCGGAGAAAAACCCGGGCCAGGATGGGGATATATTCATAAATGGATTGTAAACCGCGGGAGTAATGAACAGGAGAATCCAAGTGAAGCAATGGTTTACCTTTCGTAACCCTCCAAAATGCCAATTCTTGCTTCACATAAAATAACAGTATTACATAGATGGAGAAAATATAAAGCAAATACTAGCCATGACATTATCCTACGTACTGTTAATACAAATAAATAATTTTATATTATAATTTTTATTGGAGTATTATCTTGAGAAATAGATCAAGATTATCCTCCTGTAATACCAAGTGGTCAAGAATTATATAACATTTTATTTCTTGTTCTTGAGAGGTTCGGCGTTCAATTTCATTGTACGGTGTTGAAAAAAAACTGTCCTAATACTTATTTGGTAGTTAACAGTAATTTTTTAAATTGTTATTATAGTTTTCTTCAAAAAATAAAAACCTAACCTAAACATAATCGAACCTATTTCAAACGAAATGAATTCTACTTATTACGTCACTGTCCTGTACATTTAATAGAAAATTGTATTAATGTGATTTTGTAGGAAATTTGAAGCCTATTTGCATTAAATAATTGAAATAACAATAAAATATTAAGTAAGAAGCTCATTTTTATAATTTTATACCGCTTCTATTTTTTAAAAGTAAATTTACTTCGCAAACCACGGTTACGCATATCTGTTGCTTTGGACCGCAGCAATCATCCTTCAAACTGCGTGTATTTAAGAAAATATTAGTGTTACTTAGTCATATGTTATGGAGGTCGAATTAAATAACTCAGCTATATGAAATTTTTAAGCGATTAGTCGTAAAATAACTGACGTACTTGAGGTAAAGAGAATTCTTTTACAGCTTATTATACTTCAAGGCTATGTGTAGTATGGGAATGCACGGTGATTGCATACCTGAAAGCAAATGTAGAGGGTCCTGCGACCATTTATTGCTCAACACTGAGGAAGTGCTATGCATGTGATTACCCTAGGATTAGATGTAGATTAAAGTGCTATGCATGTGATTACCCTAGGATTAGATGTAGTCCAAAGGTTTGGAGAATTCTTTCCCTCCGAATTTGGATCTCACACTCAAACGTGTTTTCTCAAAGAAGTATTATCGGGCTGTTCGGTTCACAGGAACGACACAATATAACGAAATCCTTGAGGGATTACGCGGGTGGAGATTACGAGAGAGAATACTGACGTAGGGATATATCGAAGAATATAGAAATTTTAAATATGACGAATGACGAACGAAGTAAACTTTTTCTATGACTTAATAGTTTCTGTATTTTCATAATTATCTGAACTGTCTCAAAGATGAAAAAATTGAAATAAAAAATATGGTCTTCTAAATCATGAATATGTTACTGGGAATAGATCATTCGGAACTTCGATAATCTGGCCATTCGTTGTGAGTGTCGGACGATGCAAGTGACGTCGTGATGAAGAACATAGAGATTTTTTGTTTATTCGGCTTTATTTTTCGACAATGTGTTTTCTTTGTGGTGTGCAACCTTTTGCTGACTCGACCCTTGGCAGACACAGTCCTTTTGCGAATATACATTATTTTCAGCCCTTAGTGTACAGTAAGCCTTTTTTCCGCCTGGGAGGGTCTCCCAGAAAAAAGGTTTGTTGTAGTACGTAAAGGACTGTAAATAGTTCATATTCGCAAAAGACTATCCACGAAGAACACAACACCAAAGAGGTAAACTAATTCTCGACAAACGAGAAGCTACTCGCAAATGTAAAACAAAATTTGGCAAATATGAACAAGGGACCAACAGATATAATCCAGTTCTTTTTTCATTATCTTGGTTGCTAGCAACCACCTTGTCTGTGTTGCATACGCAATACAAGGTTCTATATTGCTTTCAATCTCTTCTTTATTTTGATTCTAAACTTTGCCATTAGAGTTACGTTGCCCGTCTCTGCCGTCGGGGAGGCGTGCGCTCATCTACTATCTTGTCCAATGTATTGTTGTGCGTATACCATTTATCTTACTTATATACTCCATGAATAATGTGTACTTCTCCTCCGTGTCTATTAATCTTATTTTATCTTTAATATTCAGTACGTCTTGTCATATATTGTTTTATGTAGTTCGCTCTTTCTGATTCATAAAATGAACAATTCCATAGTATGTGGTCTGTTGTCTCTTTGTCATGTCCGCAGTCGCAAGCTTCGTCATCTGCTTTTCAACATCGTCGTATGCTATCGGAAATCTCCGAACACTGTTAAATATTGCACTGTCTCTTTGGTCACTGTGGACCATCGTCTTGCCTTCTCTGCGAAGCGTACATTCCATCGTACGTTTTTCGTCCAGTTTTCTCATTATTCCATGCGTCTATTAATTGATTCGTCAATGTTTGTCGTCATTTCTTATCCATTTTGTTTATCTTTGTTCTATTCATCACTATCATTCCGTCCTGCTTTAGTAGGGCACGATATTTAATTTTCTGCAAGTATAAGTCAATGGGCAATATTCCTAATATTGTATATAATGCTGCTGTTGGCACTGTTTTGTATGTCCCGCTATTTTTGTAACAGACATTGCCTCTCTATTGATCGTAATGTGGTTGCTAATTTTAAATTTACAACTCTTTCTGCCCAGACCACACATCCATGCGTTAATATTTGTCTCAATCCTCCAACATACAATGGTAATATGTCTCTAGGTGCTATGCTGAAACGCATTATCCAGTGGATATATATCCCCCACTGTTTCATTTCTCTTTCTTCCTTTTATTGAGCGTCGAGGAGAGACGAGTAGCCACAGTAGCCGTGCTCGCCGCGAGCAACAACCTGCTGTTCTCACCGTACATCGTACAAAACTAGCAACCCTCCCCCTCCGTATCCAACACTCCACACTCCACCATCGAAACACGCGTCAATGCGAAAACCTGCTTTACATCGAACGCTAGCGTATTCGAAGAGACGCTGAATAATCCACTCATGGTTTTCCGTTCGTATTCAAAGACGTAGATTTTTTCTTTAAGAAATTTTCTTAAAGTAATTCCTTAAATCTGTAGATTATCACAAATTTTGAATATTGTAAAAATAAAATATTTAATGATGTTCAGACAATGGGGTATTTGTCCCAACCAAATCAATGATTTTTCTCTCAAAACATTTTACAACAATACCTCTGGTATAGTGTTATGTAGTGTAGAGGGCCAAATAATTTTCAATAGCAATTTGCTTAGTATTCCATTGATCACCACTTTCTTAGTTGTGTGCGACTTAAGGGAGTTAAAATCATCTGATCAATTGATAACGTTAGTATCAACCTAACAGGTTTCAATTTCTTGTATGTTTCTTAAACCATGTCAAATTATACGTTTGAGGCATATTTTGTGACTTGTAGGGTTGATATGTCCGATTTGATAATACAGCTCAGAGTTGATTTTTTCTCATTTTGCTGTTCAACCCTTACCACAAATACTTCATTATCGGGTTCTGTAATCACTCAGATGTTTTCACTTTTGTATTAATCCCATTTGTGTTCATTGTTTATTCTTTGTATGCCTTTTGATCTTAGCATCTTCTAACCACATTCTATCCTTATTCTACTTCGTCAAACACGCAACTGTGAAATACATCTTTGGATGTGATGAAATTTTCTTCAGTATCCAATAATCTTCCATTTAAGTGCTGTTGGTATGCTCGTTATATTGCTCCCAAGCTCTTTCATAATTTCAAATTAAAATTCCCTTTCATCCCAAATGCGTCCAAATTCAGCAACACGATGTTTTCTTAGAATCTAATCCAGAACCCTGTGAGCCTACTCCTCTTAATCGAAGACAATCCCCCTGTCTTTCCTCCACGAAGAGCTGTTGGAGGAATGTGAGTGAGGCATTCGGACTCACCCTCAGTCCTCGTCGAAGAGAGGGGACTGATGTCGAGAAAACGAGTGTCACGCGGCGACGCTTCCGGTGGCACGTGTCAAAGCACGCGCTCCCCACGTGATTGGCACGTGGAGACTTTGACCTCGTGGTTCCCTACAACGCTGCTCCTGGATATTGTCAGGTGCTTTTGTTCAAGTTCTATGTGTCGATGGGAAGGTTCAGGTCGCAATCAAGTGCGAGTGATGGATCCTCAAAGTTCTTTTGAATCCATTTACCTCTATTTTTACGAATCAACTCGCCACAAACTTCAGGGGCTCAAGATTTATCAAATTACTGAAAGTTATAACCGGAAAGTCTATGAAGGAAAATTTCACTTTACTTCAGTTTACTAAAAATGTAAAATGTTTTGCACACAATAACATAGTTATGATGGAGATGAAACTTTAAAGCAAATGTATTTCTTAAAGATATATTTTCCTTCTGTCTGAGAGAACCCAAGTGCGTGTGATCGAGCAAATTTTCAATTGAATACCACTGTTATTACGAAGACAAAGAACATGTCATCATCAGCATCCGTTGTGAGGGCAATTCAATGACGTTCTTACCTTCTTCAATATGATAAATGGAATTGGATCTGTTTCTTCTCCGGCATTGTTTCTTGGTTCTGCTTCTTCGTTCAATAAAGTTGTCGGAAGAAAACTAGACAAATTCTGTTATTTGAGGGATCTTTTTAAGAAACGTATTCAAACAACAGAATTATTATATACTTGATAAGGCCCTGACTTCTGGAGAACACTGTTTCAAGTAGTTTTTCCTCTCCGAAAGCGACTGGTTCCAATGTGGTCACGGAACAATGTCGAACGTGAAAAAACGGCTCTGTTACTATTCAATCCAACCAAATGAACTATCTAGAAATTCAAATATATGTACATACACAAGGAATTCAACCCAGTGCCCCACATATCGAGATCTAGCGAAATACTTGATTAATTCATAAAAAATTTTAAAGGAATATCCTTAAGGATACTTGTAGGTGCAGTAAAAAGTTTGGTTATTGTTGAGAGATTATAAAATATTTGATCATTGAGGTGTCTTTAACTATTAAGGTTCAAAGTGTCCGGAAACGTGTATTGCATCACTACCTCTTGAAGCTCACCTGATATTTCTCGACAGGTATGGACTGTAGACAGTAATTTGATTAAATGTTGGAATAATAGATATTATCATATATGTACTTTATTTTCTAATAGATATTACGATTATTAAAATGTACAGTAGCTTTGGAAGTAAATATTTGGACCAGGTGTAAGATCACAGCCTGTGATGTTTCCATTCCTGTTCTCTTTCATTTCTTCTTTCACTTTCCCTTTATTTTTTAAGTATTGAGGGGAGTAATTATTAAAATTTCAACTGTACGTGCTAAATATATGTCCTATTTTTGGAACTTCAGTGCATTTTAAAGATTATCCCAGAAATACATTTTAATTAAGAGAATCAGCCAGCAATTTTAAATTCATTGTGAATACAACATTGTTAGTTGATTTTCTTCCCCTATTTAGCCAGTAGACTGTAAAATTACTGTTAGCTGAAGACAGTGAATTTATCCCACAGATCATTACGTGTTTCTTCGCGCGCCACAGTCTTCACTAATGTCTCGTGATTCCTTCTGCAGTTTTTTTTGGTGGGAGGGGGCTGCACTGACACTCTAGTCGCTACATTTATTTTCTTGGTGTTCAATCTCGTGTTAACTTTACTACACCAAGCAGGGCAAGAACGAGCAAGAAAACGGTAAGAGCTCATTTACGATGTTATTATAAAACGTTTCAAATAATAAGTGTCAGCTATATGTTCTCCAATTTGATCAATGTTTGCACCACTTTATTTGATCAATGATTGCACCACATTGATAAGCAACACTTTAAAAAGATTTTCCTTTAGACAATGTACCCGGAATTGTTCCAAGTCATCCTCGGAAGGCGTAAGTTGGGGTGATTTGATGAGAACACCACCACTTTTGTTAAAAGTTTCCAGGTTATATTAAATTATCTTTGGAAATAATGAACAGTGTCATCTTTTGTATAATGCTGACATTAGCTTTTCTCATTTACCGCTTCGCATTTTCCCCCTATCCAGTGTGAATACATTTGATGATGCTGACATAAGCGATAAAGCTTGTACGTTTATACGACAAGTGAAATTTGAAGATAATGGTTTTTCTTGGTGATTTGATGTGTGCAATTGCGATATCTCTTTCTGCAATGTGTGCCGTTAAAACAATACTTCATTTTCCTACTAAGAAGTGAGAAAGAGGCTGGAGAGAAGTTCAAAATACGAGGACTCTATTCTCCTTCTGCAAATGCGAGAGTAATTTGAAGTGAATCGTAGTTAATAGTTAAAAAGCGAACCTGAACATTACTCACCGAACAGAAACCGTTACGTCAAAGACTAAAAGCATGTGCTTACTACAAAATAGTGTAATTGCCTTTCGCTCTATTCACACGCGGCAACAGCTGGTCGCTTCGTTCAGACAGGGTGAACGACCAATGGGATTCATCATTACGGAAATACTTCACAAGATGCCGGGAAAGCTCTTGGTAAAGGAAGTCCGACTTCTTTCGAGTTAAATGTTCCGCGCACTTCAGAAGAACCTTTAAGATCGATTTTGCGAGTTATTCTTAAACCACTGGCCGTATCTCCTCCTCTGAATGTATTTCTGCTTCGTTAGAGTCGCAAGTAGGATGAAGAGCGAAATAGTTAACCCTCAACCCTAAGAATGTTATGCATTTTGTATACTTTTTCTAATACGTTTATTATAGTATACTAAAATACAGAAGTTTTTTTAAACCACTCGAAAATACTGAAAAATCATTCTCGATATTTTAGTTCACTATAATGTCATAATTGATCGTTATAAAATCGGATAATTAACTTAACATTTTTGTCACTACAATTATTCGTTTTTTTCTTTTTATCTCGTTTTTATACGAAATAAAGAAAATTTAATCATAATAATATTTCATTTCAATTTTTTTACTGACCATTCTAAAACAAAGCACAGGTTTCAACCATGTGTAGATTTTATACTATTAATTTTGTTACGTCTGTATTATTCTATCAACATGTTGATAGAGATGTATCATTATCAAGGTTTGGATCATCGAATCAGAGATTCGACCGATCGATGTCATAATATGTAATTATTGAGGTCGATAAAAATTGACTATTTGTGGATTTTATTAACTTCCTTGGGATGACACTAACACTTTTTCGTTCCTTTGATCAACGACAGTTCATTTACGGTATAGATGTAAAAGTTTCGGCATTAACAAAACTACATAGTGGTCTATTGTATCTTTTACCTATGGTATAATTCTCATAACGTTATAGTGGTCTATTGTATCTTTTACCTATGGTATAATTCTCATAACGTTATAGTGGTCTATTGTATCTTTTACCTATGGTATAATTCTCATAACGTTATGATTCCTAAGATTTACTGAAGAGTTTGGCAGAAAAATACTTCTAAAGAGAAATATTTCAGCTATCAACATTACATTATTTCATAGTTCAAATGAAGACGCGAGTTGCCTCGCACTCTATAAATTCTCATAAAATCCACACCATATGTGTTCAATTACCGAATTGTGATTGATTCCTATTGATAGTTAATGCTGATAGTAAATACTAATTTACACTCTAATGTAATAATCTTAATATGTTTATGCATTATTATGACTTAAATGCATTGTTTATTATTTTTCCCCACCATTCATTTCTCAAATATTTAGATAGGAAATATTAGTTGCAATGGCATAAAAATACCCCGTGGGGAAGACGAGTGAGTTTGCTATAATTGTGTGTTCTTGTGTGTTCTTTTATTACAAATCTTACGCAATTTAGAGTTAAATACTTAATTGCCGAATGCTCGATATTTTAGGTCGCAAACTGGATAAACCGGACTCGTACGTACTGTCGGTCTTCCGTTTTAACAGAAATAATTATCTCCTTATGAACAGCAAGTTCACCTTCAGACTCATCAACTGTTAGTTCAGACTCGACTTTTTGTGGTAATGGGATGAGAAATACTCTCATCTTCAACTTATATCAGACCTCTGGTCCCAAAAATGACTGTTATTCTCTAAAAAATCAACAGAATGTTTTTCGAAAAATTATTTTTGACGCATAAATTTCTTAATATGTGGTAGTGTACCGTTTGCGAAAAGCCCAGTAGCACCTTTCTGTGACTGTTCTTCTTCACTGGAATTCTTGAGTTATATAAACCCGTTATTTTCTCTTTTGTGATTCTCTTTCCTGTTACTGGGCCCATTACGATTGGTTCTTTTCCCTCAAAAATATTTCATAAATGGTCCAAGTAAATTTAAATAATTTTTTCCTAATTTCCTACTATGTATTTCTATTTTCCAAATTACTATGTAATTTATATTCGTGTAAAATATTTGTGCAATTATTATTTCATGCAATAAAGTGTTATTCGAGCAATAAGTATTTTGAATTTCCTGTTCTCGTATTTTCATTTCAAATAAAAATTATATTACTTCTTTGCATTCCATTTTGTCATCCGCAATTTTTCCGCATTTGTGTTACGATTTTATACAGAACTCTTAATTTGAATGCATACATCCTCTGTATTATTTATCATTTATGTCAGATTTGTAGAATTTTACTCTTAAAGCATATTTTTTTCGGCTCTTCGTATAGTGACACAAAGTGACTGGAATAAAAGTGAATAACGGTATCTAGGTTGTGAAAAAGAAAAATACTGCGTTTATGTTACAACGCAACAAATTGTAAATATATGAATATCCTTAAACGTCGTTATAACAATTTTAGAGAATGTGCGATAAAATGACAAAAATACGATATACTCTAATGCAAATATGTGAAAGTAGTCGAACCGTTTCGTTGGAATGTCTGCTCCCGAACGCCCAGACGTTCTTCCTAAACCGTTCAACAGGCAATTAAAGAGCGCAATATTGTCTCTATCAAATTTCAATAGATCTGCTGCAACTTCAGGTCGTGTTCAGTCGTTTATACATACAATACACAATTGTTATGACTTAATTTCGATCATGTTTTTGGGAAATAGAGCGTATAAATTTCTTTATAGAATCCTTCGCGAGTATAATTCCAATTTGATTTTTCCTGATACATGTACTTTTGGGTAACAAATGGAAATTTCTTTCCTGCAATCAATGCATGAATATTGGTAAAAAAACATTAACATATTTTTCGTCCAGTACCTTCGGCTGATGAAAAGGCTCGAACAAACAAATAAACGCACCGATATCAGAAATCTTCAGATGTATTTATTCTTAAATATGACTGTATAAATCGACTCAACTACCAGTTGTTCGTGCATAACGTACAAAGATGAAGAGGCTGAATATTAGACATCCCTGTACCCCTGTAAGTGAAGGAGATGGGGTGGGATGGGGGTCGTGTTAGTGCGCTGTCACAGCCAATCGAACCCCCCACAGCGCATCCCCCGGAGGGGCGTGAGTCGCAACTCACCCTTACTCACTTTCATCTGCACCCTGCTCCCAAGATAAGACTCACTCTCGGCCGTCCATGCTCCGGCCATGACTTCCCTTTCAACAATGCCGTTCATGGGGACGATGTACCATCATTGGGGATAATTCTGCAAGTGGAGAATCCTATGGACACGGAGAAAGTAGTTCTTTTATGAACCATTGTAGGTTGGTATTTGGAGGTAACATATCCAATGTTTTATTTTCGATATACCTATTTTTTTATATGACGGTTGGAGTTTTGGAGTACATCAATTATGTGTAAGGGTAACTATGATTGAATAAGGATAACTATGATTATCGACCAGTCATGTAATTAAATGAAATATATTAAGTTGGCTGCATGATATTGCGGGATATTGTTGAAGCAGATGAGTAGTAGTAGGATAACCACAATAAGAGTGAAGGCTAAACCCGTGCCGTTTAAGCTCACGGGAAATTAAATGAAACAAATATTATCTACGATAATAATATTTAATTTTATTTACTTAAATGAAATTTACATTCATTTAGAGAGACTATTTTATTCATCTGGATAATATGGCAGATGCTACTCTCCTCCATCTAGTAGTTGTAGCCAAGTTTCACTCTGTTTCATATTTAGAATTAAACAATGTAAACAAGACATCAGAACAATATGACAGGGGCACAGGGATGTCTAATATTCAGCCTCTTCATCTTTGTGCGTTATACACGAACAACAACTGGTATCCGAGCTGAGTCTGGCATTACTTCCGCTTACTTGTGCTACGCTCCTTCCGTTCCCTTTCCTGACCTCCCTTGGTCACCTCTTGTTCTTATCGATCCCGACGCTATTTGGGCTAGGGTATCTTTCATTTTCCTCATTTTTTGTCCCCCGCTCATTTTTTGTCCTCAATGTTTTGGCTTTGGTTTTGAGATATGTTTTGGTTTGTTGTAATTCAGGAGGGTTTTTAGTGGGTATGGTTGAGTCATTCGGCGAGTCCCACACGCGGGGAGAGTCATGTTGACTCTCCCTAGTGCGTAACTGCATTTTCCCTACCTGTACAAGTTTTTAGGGCTCCAATGACCTTTGATGTCGACGAGAAGGAAAGGCACAAAACACAACAACAACAACTGGTAGTTGAGGCGATGTAAGTAAAACAGTCACACTTTAGAATTGTAAGTGATAATGGATAATGGAGATCACATCTCACGTACAATTCTCCACGAATAATATTTATACGCGTCAGATCTGTGAATTGTCAGAATTGAAGTAAAGTAAAATCCTCCGCAAATAAATGAGTCAAGTACCTTCTTTTCGTAATTGTAATAGGAAAATGGCGACACATCTTTAAATGCTCTCAAGTACGATTCTTCATTTCTGTTATTTACTCTGTCCTGGTTCTCGATAATTTTCTGGGATATTAGCGTATGATGATGATGTGTTTGTACTATCTGTGGATATTTCTCTTTTCCTACCCCTTGAATTACAACATGAGTTTGAACTCTCTGAATGCTCTCATCGTCAACTTCTAAAGAGAGAATCAGTGTGACTGAAATAGAGCCCTGGTGTACTGTCTGTACGGCCAGCGTTCAAGTTCTATCGACGCGTGAGAGGCATTCTCACCAGTGAACAATGAATAATCGTTACAGTGAAACAAGTTTCGAGAATGTAGTACTTTTGTAATTCTTGTTTCCTTGTTAAATGTTAACAATTTCGTGCTCTGTGTAGTCATTTTCTAATATCTCCGATAACGGTGGAACCTTTTCATTATGTAAAGGCTAAATTCCTCAAAAGTATTTATTACTTTATTTTGTAATTTATGTTTTGCAAAAAAATAAAAATGTAGCACTGAAGATGGCCGCCATGACAAAATCTTTTATTGTTTGTAATGAACAATCTGTCTACATCATATTAATTCCTCCAAAGAGATGCTTATGACAACATGCCCCTCCCAGAAGAGATGGAAATAGTAATAGAGGTCGTTTTGTTACTTCGAAAAAAATTCAGTATTTAGACCATTGAATGCAGCGCCCAAAGTAAAAATTTGACTAAAACCACGAATTGTTTTTAAGGTAATTTTTAAGGGATATTCATAAGTTGTAAATTACGTTAATGCGTTATTTATGAATAGAAATGTCTTAAAATGCAATTTCAAGAAGTTAATTAACAAATATCCCGGTGGATGATCCCGCACACCCTGGCACCATGGGCCCCTACCAAAATCAAATCTTGGATCCACCCCTGTAACGGAATGAGAACAAATACCTTACATCAGGAATGGAATCCTGTCGAGGGAGTTTACTGACCACTTCAGCTTACATTCACTCCCCCATGAAGTGTGCTTTCATCCTGTCACTGCGCTCTCTTCCTAAGTGCTCCCATTCATCGTGAAAGGAACACAAGAGCAGTTTCCGAAAACAACCAATGGCTGCTGCACTCTAACCCTTTATCTCTACGATCCCACAACAATCCTAGCAGAAATCTACGATTATCCTTTTCCATTCACAGAGGGAAGTGAGCAGAAGTCGGATAGTAATAAATCATTCTTTCTTCTGTTATTGAAAAGAGGTTTCTGTTATTAAAGACAATACTGTTCCCCGTGGGTTCTTTTTTTCCTTTTTCACTTAAGAAACAAGAGTAGGTGAAAAACTATTATTTATTTTTGTTATTTGGCAGCTGAAGCTCTTACATCGGATACCACATCAGGTTATCAGAAACGATAAAAGGACAGAAAACGGGATAGGAAAAAAAATTATATGATAGGAAAACAGACTAAATGAATTTAAAAAAGTAGTTAATGATCCTTAGAACACAATCTGAGTACTATATGACATGTTGTGGTGGGAGTTGGAGTATTTGACTGTTCTGTGATTTTGGATACGAAAAGGATAGTCCAAACTGGAAGAAAACTCTCGTCTACTCAAATATGTCCTCACATTCATACATAGTCACACTTTATTATTGAAAGGATTGCGGATACTTAATAATGAAGACAACTATACATAAAAACTAAACTAGAATCTTTAATTTGCCACAAATCTTTATTAAAAATTACTTAACACTCAGTAACCAAATCCGTCTTATGAATTCACCTCCTTAAATTACCTCCTACATAAAAAAACTGACGAAAGATCTCTCGCTCACACACAAGACTCGTAGAAATTAAATTATAAATAAGAATTTTAACCTTTTATGTAAGAGTAAATAAAATCTTTGGTGTAATATAACACTTGTCTTCGGTTGGGGAAATAGTTTTTACTCGCAATCACTAAAAAGGAGTTTATTGAGTTAGAATCAATGTGCAAGACCAGCACCACCCTTCTTGTCCCGCCTGAATTACACATATCAAGCCACTCAAAATGAAGCTTGGACATTGTTTATAAGTGAGATTTAATAGTAATATCACTGATAAGTTATTATACTTCCTAACATGTGAAGAAATGTGTATGACTTGTGTGTTGTATACGTTCCTTGATGACTTCCTTTGAACTTTTTTGTGCTTACTTTTTAATTTTATTTATTCATTTTGTTATACAATGATTTAATAATATATACAATGAAGTCTCTAACTGCATGAATCGGGAAAGGGAGGCGCATTACATTATTTTCTTCGTTCCCCTAAAAAAATAATTGGTGTCTGTTTTACGTGTTTCCTCGTACATACCTCATTGTATGATCCTTTTCGTTCAAACTTTCCTTTATGTTTATACATAATTCTTTTCACAATTATTTACGTCTTATTTCTCATATGCGTCATTCGCTCCTTCACTATTTCAACCACTTTAGCCTCTTCTGCCCCTTACAAGTCTCATCGCCAGCCACCCCCGCGGCCTGCTCCCGCCCCATGATGCTGCTATTACCTCAATTGCAGTCAGCACTCCCTGAGGGTGCCGCACGGGGTGTCGCAAGGGTACCTCGTCGATCCCGAGCGGAGAGCGAGTGCTAAGTGCTGGGGAATTGCTCTGCGGGCACAATGCCGCATGAGGAAGCGTCGATAGTGCAAGTGGGAGGATAGGTAGGGGTTTGGACGGGGACTGTAACTAACTTAGTGTAGAAGCGAAGAATCGCATATACTGTATACTGATCTATGATGTAAAACTTTTGTGGGACGAAGTAAAGTGTAAGAGCGTATTAATTTAATGAAGAAATTCGTTACAAACCTGTTATGAACGAGAATCAAACAAAATTGTTTAATAAAAATGAGATATATAACTGTGCGTGATATTTTTATAATTAACGAGTCTGAATCAGTTTAACGACCAAGATTATTATATTAATTTAGACGTGATTTCTCGCCAAACAGATAAATGCGCCTACAAATGTATTCATTTGGACGACTTACTGATGTGAGAGGGCTTCGTTGCACTCCAATATTTTTTTAAGTTTTTGATATGATATTTTAATATACATATTTTTTGTTACTATTGTAATAGCAATCACAAGAAAATAAATACAAGTTTTAATTTAATATCATTCTTTAAATTTAATTTAATTTCTTAATTAAAATTTTCAATTCATTTTTCTCAATATATTTTCAGTAGTTTAAACACGTAAAGTACAAATAAGTAAAGTTTTAGATTTGTGCAGTCGTTGGAAGTTATTTATTACCGTTTTATTACTAATATCCTACTCATTATAACTTCAATAAATGTTCTTGTATGACTATAAGAAAGTCCCCCGAAAGAAAAAAATACGAAATTACTCTTGTCAAAATTTTGTGACAGATAACATAATGCCCTTTTCCTACACTTTTAATCTCAACTTCTCGAAATGTGTCGTTCACAATGAAAGGGATCAGTGACCTTTGGAAGCGTCATATCTGTTCTTGCTAACTCGTTTTTAGCAAGCCACTCCATGTTCCTCCTGTCACATTCCTCCGCGCGACGGTACTTGTTTCTTCGTCCTGTTTTCCGTTCCCAGTGAGCCAGCTCTTGATTCGATATTTTAATTCGACTAGGCAAAACCATCCACGATTTCTTCCACCTCACCGCACAACTTTTTCATCCAGTCCACAATTTACAAAGTGTTCACTTCCTTTACAATCTGACCCAACGAGATGCTTCACAATAATTATAATAATGTGTGACAGAAAGACCAGGAGTGAATCTCTAATAAGCAGCGGTGACTTCCAGGAAGAAACTGGTTGGTCCGAAGTCCAACGACGTCATATCCGGTTAGGTTGAGTAGACTCCCGATACGATAAAGTTGAAGGTCAGGTATGATAGGAATGTGAGGTTATCTAATTGACTACGACAACATTAGACGACTGGCCGCCAGAAGAATAAATGACCGTTTTCCTCCACCCAAATTATCGCGCTGTGCGGCGCGTTGTGCGCTCGCCTGTCGCTTTGCGTTCCCGCGCAGCGCACTGTGTTCAGTAGTGTTTTCCTAGTCAGCGTTCTTCAGTTGCGTCGTGGCGTAGTACCGAGTGATCTCAGTCGTGTTGCTTTCTGGATATTATCGGCGTCTGTCGGGTCATGGATGAGCAAAAGAACAGACAGGCCCTAGCAGTGACAATATTTATTTTAACATTGTTTAATTAAGTGAGTGTTTAATTATTTATTTAATTAAAATCAATCTATATTGTAAGATTAAAATACTTTTACTTACTGGTTTTTAAACCCTGTACAGCATCTTAATTTTTCAAATTCATAATAATACAAAACTTGACTGTATAATAATACACAATAATATAAAACTTGACACTACACAATCTCGCGAGAAACCGAACCGGTCGAATTTTCGCTTCGGATACTTGACGCGGCTGCACCACTTCATTAAAATTCTTGTAAAATGTAATCTATTTGTCGAAGTTTTACGATTAAAGGACTTTTTGAATAAATGCACAAAACAAATAATCTAATTGGATGATAATTTATGTTTTCCTTATTAAATTACTGTCTTAAATTGAAGTATTTTAACAATTCTGTTTTTAATAATGTTTTTTCGATAATTTAGGGTAATTTTTGTAGATAGACATATGCTGTCGCCGACTTTTTGGTAGAACTCTTTAAGGAAAACAATATTATCGCTCATAGTTGTCACCTATCTCTAACCGTTTAGGCATCGTAAGCAAATTTTTTTTTTCCTCGCTAATGCGCCGCGCGCTGCGTTATTCAGTCGTTCGAATGCAGTCGGGTTACCCCTCTGGAGATTGCACGCCAGAGTTGGCGTTGTTGCGCTCTGTAGGAAAACAGCAACATTGATATGCAAATGATCATTTCGCGCTGGCGTCGTGCGCACCGCGCTGCGCGGTATTTTGAAGTGGAGGACAACGGTCCTTTAAGAGGCGTGAGCTGTAAATATTCCGAGAGGAAGGTTGTTATTATTATTGTACGGATTCCCTCATAAAAATATTATTAATTCAGGTAGTAACACATTTAGGAAGAAATTCTCCAATCCGGAAAATAAAATAAAGATGATGGTAGTAAAATCAACACTTAACCTACAGCCAACAGTTTCAGAACTGATTTCATTGAACTAACACTTCATTTAAGTTCTTCGTTTCTTCTCGGGGACAATAAATGTTTTAAGAACTTTGTTCCAGTGAGATCCGAATACATGTATACAGAATGTTCATAAAATTATGTTATTTTTTATATACGTTATTTCTTGTCACGCCGCTTCACCACTTTCACGGTATTTGAAGTTTTTCCTCTTGACGATTCTTTGACGTTCCTAATAAGAACGATCCTACAAAAAAAACAAAAACGAAGACCAGGAATATTTTGCAAAATAGACGTTACAGTGTGATGGTACTGGATATTCATCGAGTCCAATGGGGTACACTATCAACCATAGTTTCGGTTCTGTAGAAATGATCGTAGCGCAAAGACGCGCAAATACCATCTTTGGCTGGTGTCAAAAGCCGGGATCATGAGTTGTAGAAGGAGAATAAAAACATCAATTCGAATCTTTCATAAGTGTACGCGAAGAAAAAGATGTTACTTCCGCCAGAAGAACGGATCGGAAATAAGACCCGAAACTCTAAGATGTCAAACATGTCTCCTTTTCCATCAGCCAGGAGTTTGTTCAAATTTGCAATCATTTGTTACGTAAATATCTTTTATTTCGATTTTGGAGACCGTAGTAAGACAAGATATATGTAATGTGTTCTCATAAACTATTACGCGTATTTACGTTCCCGTGAATGGTGTTTCCCCTCCTAACTCCCACCTCCCTCTTCACTTCGCTACTGAGGCGTTTCCAATACATGTTTGTGATAGAGTGGGTGGCTTACTGTGGTTCATCTAGGATTATAGGGAGGGATAACCGCACTGAATACCATTTGGATGCCTTAGTCTGGCCAATCAGTATCCAAAGAAGATAGTAAACGTAAATAGCAATGATTCACACATTATATTTACGATGAAAGATCATACTTTTGTTTTCGAGAATTCAATTTTAAATATTACGAAAACTAAATCCACCTATCCTTTGTTTACCTTTGCCTATCGTTCTTAAATATTGATTTTTCATCCCTATTTGTTTTCTATTTGTCACAAATCTTTACCTTTAGGTACATTGTTCATTCAGTTTTTCCATGTTTTTACAAATAAAGAAATAAGCCCTGATTTAAAATGATTCTAACAAATATGATACTAAACTCATTCGTTAACATATCCGTATCCTTGTTTCTCTTCTTTTACAAATAATATCCACTTAATTACTTTTGCTATTGATCCCAGATAACAATTGCTGCGAGAAAGAAAATGTGAGAAAATAGGTAATTAGGAAATCGATTATCCAACACCTGACCTCGTACATGCAAACTAGTTTGCAATCAATTAATTGTTTCATTATTGCAGTAAATCAATTTTTAATTACCTTTTCAATTTGAAATATTATGGCGTATGAATTAACATGTACGCGCATATTGCGGTATTTTAATTGACTTTTTAATAGGTACGAACAATATGCAATAAAGTGAGTTATCATTCTTTAGTGTAACATAAACTCATATCTGTTTCTGATGGATGTTCATGTTTGTAGATACGATGTTAGGAACAAACTAAACAATATTCGAAAGTGCCTCGCAAGCTCTTGTAATTCCACGAGTTATGGCATCGTCATGTGTACTTGTCGTTATATTGTATCAGTAAAACTAAAATTTTATTGTAACTTTAAAGAACCTTGTATTGTGGCACGTTTTATAGAATTGTATACCTCGTTCTTGATAAATACGTTCATACTATGTAATGTGAAAATAATTCAAGTTTAAATTCTAATAAATAATTAATAAAAACATACTTAAAAACAAGCTTATATTTAAGCAATGTACTAATACAAATAAAATAACTATAGGTTTTCATTAAGGTGATGCTAGTACCTCCATATATATTTCACATTAGTGGATCCTATTGGAAATAAACGTATTTTCTATCTTTATCGCTGAAAATGTTTTAATATTTATGTTGTCTACAAAAAGCTTGTGTCGGAAAATGTTCATAAAAGTAGATACCAATTAATTTCATAGGATTGGTTGGTAATACTTGACGAAATATGTATATTCTTCAGAATTCATACCTCGCAACCCTCAAAAGATCAAATACATTAACTAAGTTTTCTTTTTTTAAAAAGAATTATAATACAAAGTAGTTGATGTGAAACCAACTTCAAATATTAGAGGCAAATTGTAAGTGTGACCTGCTGTGAGCTTTCACAGGTACGTTGTAGATTACTACAATTTTATGTTCTTCAATTATTTCGTAAAATATTCATCACAAACCCCAAATACTTACGTAGAACTATAAACGATAAAATACGATTATATACGATAAAAAATAAAGTTCTGTTCACTAGTTCCAAAGATATAAACACATATAACTGCTTGAAAACTTTGAAGTGATAGAAATGACCCATAAGACAATTATTGATTAATCAGCTTCTAAATAGATCACAATATTCACTAGAAAATTTTAGAATAGTATATTCAAGTTATATCCAAAGTTGAACCCTCTAGGATGAGTGCAAAAGAATTGATTGACTGACACCCATAGATACTTGACTGACATGGAAAATCAATTTAAGCAGCCTTCTTGTGAAGCAGATTGGATTTGAATATCTTATTACCTTTCATAAAGAAATACAGTGACTACACATGTCTCTAAATTTGAAGGAACACTGAATACATAGACCTTCATAACTAAATTATTGTTCTTGCAAGTGCTGTTGTATGCTGAACATCCATGGATTCCCTTGTGACGAACGCGATTGATTACCAGGTGAAGTGGTGAACTCCGTATGCCTTGGACGAAGTTACTGCTGGATACAGTTAAGCATGGAACACCTTAAACATGGCCCCAAAAGAATGATACATCGGCGAAGTGTATAGCACCATGGACTCGGAGTTGTGGATGTTACAAATACTTTTTAAGTGATTTGTACGGGTAAGTAACTCTCACCAGAAGATTGTTACGGGTAGTGGGAGTAGTCAGAGTTCGTTCAGTTTACTTGACTGATTGCGTTTTATAGTATCGATTCTTTTCATATTTCTTCTTTTTCTCTCGCCCACAGAACCTGCCCAGTGCCACCTGAGAATAAGGCCTAGTACTCAGGGTTTGACGTCATCGCTGTGGAGTCATAGCCAGAGTGCGTAAACAAGGATTCCGAAAGCGCGGTCGGAGCATCGAGTACCTTTCGTGCATAGGAATACGAGACCAGTTTTGCTTTCGGAAACACTTATCTCGCAAAGTGGAAAAATATTTGACCTATTAGTACAGACCTATGACAAATAAATCATACTTCGTCAGTACCTCAGAGTGAAATAGCCCGAAAACAAACATGAATAACTATAACAACAGTATTGACAATTTACCTTGTCAGATCAAATTCTCTCACATTCGATGATGAACACCAAAATTGTGTTTTAAATTGTCGCGAAAGCTCAATATTGATCACAATGACACCCAATTCAATGACTCCCAACACTGACGTCATCGACCGTTTCAAAAGTGTGAAAACTATATCCCCAGGTGGAATTGACCTGCCTCCTTTCTTCTTAGCAATGGAAAACCATTTGTGGGATTATGAGCGGGTTTCTACAAATCATTTACGCACCTTTCGTAAAACACTATTGGTATAAACCCTTTGTTAGTAAAATGGGAAAATTCCGTTTATAAGCGACTTCGGGCCATACTTGTGCCCCCTTTGCATGCTCATGGTCACGTTTACCAATGACGTGACAGTAGATAGCGACTGTTTTAAAAGTTTGATACAGAAAACGGTCGGATACAGAACGGTTCGAAGTCGGAATCGTTATATTCTACAATATAATCCGCCTCGTTTTTTCATTGCAGTAAGTCTGAGGTTGATATATAGGTGTCCTCTAAGAAAACCATGAATGGTTTTTGAAAAGCCTATTGAATTTAAATTCCTTAGATAGGTGAAGATTTTCGTCGTCTCTAACGGAAACATGCTCTATGGGGACAATGGTCAAATATGTTGCTACAATACACTATATATACATAAAACCATCTATGATGATTCCTTTCTTATGAAAAATTTTACTTTTTATGGATTACCAAAAAAACATTTCTTTTCCATAAACAACATATATTGGATTTTTTTTAGTTTATGAATACAAGTGAGTCATAATTCTGGGATGTCACAAAAATTATTTTCTGTTGTCATCTCATTTGTCCTTCCGGAAAATTGAGGGAACGGATTCAGAACAACACTTTTAATAATTATGAGCGGAGTTTGGATGGATTTCCAGTTAAAATTTTGAAAACGGAGTTCACAATTCAAATGCTCTCCGTATATTTTGCCCATACGAGACTAACATACAGAAACAATAAATTATGTGCAGCAAGTCTATTGTTATAAATGCCTTATTTCTGACATAAATGGCAAGATGTTTGCGCAAGAGGAAAACTAACACTCCAAGACCGAATAGATTTAGCAAGCTGAAGCATGAAAGACGGTTTCTCCCTTACTGTAACATCAGAACCAGTGCCGTATATAGATTTTGAAATATTAACACTTTCAAGTACTTTGCTAGTCAGAAATTCCTAAGGCGATTAAGGACCGGGCCCGTCGCCGCCCAAATAAGGAAAAATACCGCAACTAAGATTTCCCGTCTATTGTGAAGAGATTGAACAGTTCCCATCTACTTCTGGAAACTGAGATGAACGCCCTCAAAGAAGAGAAAGTGTGGAGGGAATATTCCAGGAGTTGTCAAAAATAATGGTCAGCCTGACGAACGCAGTGTTCGCGGAATCTGAGGGGTGACCGAGCTGATGAGGAGTGCGCAGTAAAGTGGCGAAGGTGTAGTCACGTGACCTCCGCTCCTGTATAAATTGGAAGGATTGCAGATCCTAAGTTCCTTTCATACTGGAGACTTTCAGACTTGAGACTTCTGCGGAAGTGTATGAAAGTACGCAGGTTATTTGACATGTAACTTGGTCAGTTTTGGTCGTCAGACCACTGAGAATTGCTGCGGTAATTCTATTACTTTGCTATAGGCGCGAATGGTTTAGCTTGGAACAGTTAGTTATTTCGGGATAGCAACTTGGAGACTTTTGAGATTCGGATACTCTGAGTAAATTTTCCGAGTTAATTCATAACACCAGTATTTATATCTGTGTGTAATTGTTGCTTTTAGATAGCAATATCTTTGTAATAACAAATTCAAATTTGTATTTATGATTTGCGAGTTTGTAAATATTCAGATCTCTATTTAATTTGAATTAAATATTTACTTGTTATTACACGAGTGTTTGATTGCTTGGGGAAACCAAGCTGGTGGCAGTGAACTCTGCCATAAAGGTTGTAGTTTATGGTTGAATCCCGCTTCTACCCAAAACCTACACACATCGCATCTGGTCTTGCGGTGTGTTGTAACACTTACCAAAATAAAATGACCTTGAAAAGAGTGTCCACATCGAGAATCAATGAGCTATTCATAAACAAAATTTCAATTTGTCCTCCTGTTTGAGTTTTGAAGACTGTCACCAGAAGTGACAAAGTTGATCTGAAATTTATCTTTGCTAACCGTTATTCCATCCTCAAAAGTTTACTTCGTTAATCGTTATTTGCTGTTAGAAATTTACGGAAGTTAATGTTTATCATTAAATGTTAATTGAATATTTTAGTTGTTAAATCAGCGGACAGGAATTCTAAGGTTAGTGAAATAGTACATTATAACATGTAGTAGGATAGTTTTAGTAAAGAAGGTAAATAAAAACGTAAGTAAATTTACGGTGCTTCAAGTTTATATTTGATTATATTCCTCATGCAAGATCACTTACCAGAAAGTGCTTTTATCCCTTCATGAACATTAAGATATTAAAATTTTTATCAGAGAAGGGTAAACGTTTACTCCGCATAACATATTCCAGTGGAAGTCGTCAAACGGTACTATAGTATTTTCTCGTACTTAATATGCAGTTAAGTGGCGATGTAAAATAAAAAAAACACTGAACGTAAATGCATTAATATCTACTAAATAACAATTATTCCTCTTTTTCTATTCGGGTTCGTTCACTCTAGATTCATTCAATGTGCTATTCGTGGACAAAATTTCAGTCCCCTCTCCTTGTTTGAGTTTTGAAGCGTGTCACCCTCCATTCGTTGCGTGTTGAGAAACCCAGGAAAAGGGGAGAGACGATTGCGTTCACAAAAGACTGGCACAAGTTGCTTATCTTCTCATAGACCTCGTTTCTCTTTCCGGTTTGCGATTATTTCTGCGGGAGTAACTGATCTCCCCATTGACTGAGAGACCGCTTCGAGAAGTTTCTGCCTCCGTGACCATGACGTGGCTTGTAGGAGGTTATCAGGCAAGTATTTATTGCTTAGCGAATGTGATGGAAATGAAATAACTCACGAGGCAGGAAATGTGGCAACGTTAGATAAGCCCGAGATTCCTTTCTCCATACATCATTGCATTGAATCAAGCGAATGGATCTTTGATAGTCATGGAAACTTAAAAATGTATTCACTATTGGTGCTCTGTTAATAAAAATTTATGAAAATAGACGGCTTAGGATGGGATATGGACGTCTCATCCATTCGGGCATTAATAAATATTTAATGATTCAAATTTAATAAAGATGTATTATACTTGGAATTTTTGGCGAAATTTTGGAATTCAAAAGCGAGAACGAGAGGGGATCTACACATTCCTTGTCAAAAAAAAGTACTTTAAATCAAATGATTGTCTATGAAACCTATTTCTCTTTACATCCATAAATAATCGTAATAGGAGCGCTTCTAATCCGTAGTCATGATCCCTGTCCCTAATATCCAAATTCTAAGTTTACTGCTGCTGAAGTCAAAATGTCGTATTGTGAAGTAAATGCGTAAAAATGAAATGTGACTAAAATTATTTTAGATCTTTCTCTCTCTCTCTCTCTCTCTCACCTCCGTTCCAATTTTTTATACATCCACATAGTCATAGTTTTGTTAGTTGAGTAACAATCTGCACCACATAAAGTTATTTATGTATTTTAGTATTTATAATAATAATAAATTTATTGTCAAAAAACAGTACAAACTGCGTATGACCACGTGGAGGACAATAAACTAATTTACTCTCCGGAAGCAAGCAAGGGACCATCCCATCAATTCCGATCAAGGGCCCTAAGGCAGAGGCGGATTCAAAAAATTCAGCAAAAATTCCTAGATAAGATGAAAAGTTAGCTGCGAGTTATAATACTAATAGATGTCAATATGTTTGTAATTTAACGCAAAAAATTTACACGTACAAGTTATTATCGAACTATAGATTATTAAAATACGCCCCTAGACAAAGCCCAGAGAACCTGTATAAGAAATCCGCCTCTACCCGAAGGAAAACCGGAGCAAAACCCAGGCCAGGATGGGGCTACAGAATTTATGTACACAACCGTGCCAAAGTTGAGTA